>PVKS010010954.1:0-23937 GCA_004027875.1 Aplodontia rufa
TATTGATGCCTGAGGCACGAACCCAAGGCTGGACCCAACCAGAATTTTCGCCCATGTGCTAGGTTTGGGGGAAGGGAGAGGATGACCAAGGGAAGGGAGAACTTCCTATGAAAAGGGCAAACCAGCTGCCTTTCGGCTCTGTCCCCTCCTCCGGCTCAGGGGAAGTCTGCTCTTTCCCTAAGCTCTGCTTTCTATTCTTTTCTTTTTTAAAAAAATTTTTAAAACGTTTTATTTTTTTGTTTTTATTATTTTCTTAACAAATTCTGTCCACACCCCACTATGCTTGCCTCGGTGTCCCTCGGTTTCATTCTTCATCTCCAGGGGACACGGACCCGACTTCCACCAAACCAGCATCAATTTCATGGCCTTGAAAACAGAGTTGGAAAGATAGCTGGCTTTTGTTTCTCCTCCATTTAGCTGTGTACCTGGGGCTGGGATTGAACCTGGGTCCTTGCTCATGCTATGCCAGTGCTCTACCGCAGAGCCACCGCTCCAGCCCTCCCCAAACATTTAGTCAAGAAAGTGAGTCTAAGTGCTTGCTGCGCTAGTTTCTAGGGTGGCCACAATGAAGTCCCATAGACTAGGCAGTTTAAACATCAGAAATTTTTTCTGTCATCATTCCGGAGGCTGAAAGTCTCTGATACAGGTGTCAGCAAGGTTGGTGTTGTTTTTGATATGGTGTGTCCCCCAAAAGCTCATGTGTGAAACAGTGCAAGGATTTTCAGATGGGAAATGATTGAATTATGAGGGGTGTAACTGAATCGGTGGCTTAGTCCACGGGTGGGTCACCTGGGCTTTAGCGGGTGGCTGGAAGAAGTAGATCACCAGAGATGTGCCTTTGGGATTTATACTTTGTCCCTGCAGAGTGGAGCGCTCTCTGCTTCCTGGCTGCCATGTCCTGAGCTGCTTTCCTCCTCCACACCCTGCCTCCAGGATGCTCTGCCTCACCTCAGGCCCAGAGCTATGGAGTCAGCCAACCACAGGTGGAACCTCTGAAACTGTGAGCCAAAATAAACTTGTCCTCCTTAAATTGCTTTTATCAGATCTTTTGGTCACAGTGACATCAATGCCATCTAAAGCATTTGGTTTCTTCAGAGGCCTCTCTCTATGGCTTGTAGATGGCCACCTTCTCCAAGTGTCTTCACAGGATCCCTCTTTGAGTCCTAATCTGTTCCTAAAGGGACATCTGTCACATTGCATTAGGGCCACCCTGTTGACCTCATTGTAACTTAAACATCTCTTCCAAGACACTATCTTCAGTGCAGTCACCTGCTGAGGCACTGGGGATTAGGACTCTGGCATTTGGATTTGGGGAGGTCGCAGTTCAGCCAGAGCCACTTGCTCTCCAAAAACGAGAAAGGAGCCTAGTAGCTTTTGCATGAAACATCTTCCGCTTTAAAAACGCGTGTACAGCGTAATGATGAGATTAAATTATTTTATAAATTTAGACATAGCTTTCCCAAACGTCTCTGGTGACATGAAGAAGGTTCAAGGGCCTGCTTGCTGAAGCCTCCTTCCCTAGTGGGCTTGTGGTCTTCTGTGTTTGAAGGAAGTCACACTTTCTCCTCTTGGGGACAGCTGTCAGTTGTCACACATTTGCAGGGTGTGTCTGGCACATTCCAGTGGCCTGGGGCAATCAACAATAAATAGAAGATCAACTGGTGCTGTCAAGGAACTTTAAGTTTCCTGGGGACACAGAACATTCCCAATGAACGTAGAGACATCTATAACAGGGAAACATTTCTGATAAGATTTAGAGACAAGCAGTCTAACGTTTTTTTTTTTTTTTTTTAATAAATTTATTTAGTTTTTCACATGGCTTTAGTTGCTCCAACACTTAGCTGTGTACGTGGTGCTGGGGTTTGAACCCGGGTCCTCGTGCTTGCCAGGCAAGCGCCGAAACCGCTGAGCCACCACTCCAGCCCTCTAACTTATTTTGATATAGTTTGTAATTAAGTGACTGAAAAATATTGGGAAAATCAGGATGGGCGCACTGGCCTCTTGACTCTGGCCAGTACTTTCCCATCAGACCACCGCAGGACTGCCCCCCAAAACCCCCTCAACTGCAATGCAAAGTGTGTGTCAGTGTTGAGTGAGTGGGAGAGAGCATCGGATGAGGGTGTCACTGAAGGCATTTCAACTACGCTTTGGGGGAGGGAAGGGACATGGTGGAGAGGGAAGGATCATGTGTGTGGTTTCACGACCTGGCTTTTCTCCCATTCTAAGAGTTGGCTGTGCAGAGAGGTACGGAAAGCAAGGATCTCCTTTAGGACAAGAAGGGATCTCAGCCAGGCCTGGGGGAGGGCAGGAGAGGGAAAGGGAAAGGGAAAGGGCCAGGTCTGCGTAACTCAAGGGGAAGGACTAGGCAGGGTTGTCACAGGGCTGAGACCACAAGTCCATGGGAGGGAGGTGATGGGTGAGCCCCTGGAACATTCCAGTGCTTTGTTTCAGTACCATGTATTTCTTGGCATAGTTTGTGGAGAGTCAGAGCTTTCTCTCGGGGGACACTGCCAAGTCCTTAGTTGTTCTTCCATGGTATCCAGGGAAGTTGAATGGATGCCTAGAAGCACTCGTGTGGGTGAAGCTGTAGTATGTGGGTGCATGTATGTGAAACAGCATGTGTGAATGTGTGAGAATGTGTGTGTGTGTGTGTGTGTGTGTGTGTAGGTAGTGCAGGTAACATGCACATGAGTGTATGTGACTGCCCAGTGTGTGCGTCTGTGTGCATGTGAGACAGAGAGAGGGGGAGAGAGAGAAAGTGTGTGTGAGAGTGAGTGTAATGCCCGTATGTTAGCTCTAGAGGTCAATGCATTTATTTCATGTTGCTGCTATAACAAAATTGCCACACTTTGGGGCCTGAAACAACATACATTTATTATCTTGCAGTTCTGGGTGTCAGAGATCTGAATGGGGCTTGCTGCGCTACAACCTGGGTGTGAGTAGGGCTGAGTTCCTTTTGGAGGCTCTAGGAGAGAATCTGTGCCCTTTCTGCTTCTAGAGGCTGCCCACATTCCTTGGCTTGTGGCATCTTCCTTCATCTTTAGGGTCAGCACCGCGATTTGATGCTTTGTTCCTGACCAAGCTCAGCGGTGTTGGAGGTGGGGCCTAAGGGAGGTGTTTGGGTCATGGGGACTGAGCCACATGAATGGATCAAGGGCTTTCTCCTGCTGGAGAAGGGCTTCAGCATCCTTTCCTCTCTTTGGAATCTGCCCACTTGCCCTTCCACTTTCTGCATCCTTGGAATTAGCATGAGGTCCTCACCGGAAGCCAAGCAGATGCCAGTACCCTAGCAGATGTTGGTACCCTGCTTTTGGACTTCTTAGTCTCTGATCCATAAGCCAAAATAAACTTTTCTTTATAACTTACCCATCTCAGGCATTCTGTTATAGCAACAGAAAGCAGATAAGACAGTAACGGTAGGTGGAGTCCTTCTCTTCTCTCTTCCACTTTTAAGAATCTTTGTGATCACACTGGGCCCACCTAGACAATGCAGTATAATCTCTTTATCTTAAATTCAATTAATTGAAAAAAAAATTCAATTAATTGCCAACTTTAATTCCATCTGCAGGACTTAATTTTCCTTCAAATTGCAACGCACCGAATTCCTAGTTTCTGGTGATTAGCAGGGGACAATGTTCTGCCTACCACAAGTCACCATCACCATCTCTAGAAGGCCCCCCATAAAGCAGAAGTCCGCTTTCCCCTTCCAACAAATGCCATCATGCTGGAGCGGCAGCAGGAAGGGGGCTGGGGAAGCAGGTGCGTTTCAGGTGACGCTGATCAAGCTCACTGTCATTGAGACTCTCTGGTTTAGATGCAGGAAGCAGTAGGTGTCTTTGGGAACAGCGGTGATGGAAAGGGCTGCTGCGATGAACTCTAATGCATTCGTTTTTCATTCATAAGGAAGGGGATAGTCAGGCTGTTGAAGTGACTCCTCCAAGGTCTCCCAGCTGGCGGGCGTGGAGCTAGACCAACACCACTCTCCTCTGAACTCTGCACTGCTCTTGCTGCTGTAATGATCATCAACTTTACATGATTATTTCTCTCTTTTCCAACTGAAAGAGATGTGGTTGTTGACCTTCCGAAGGCATTTAATTCTCTTGACCAACCGTGTATATCTGTCTCTGTGTGCATGTGTCAGAAAAGCAAGTACAATAGCTGGAGCTGATGTTTATGTGGTCTTGCTGCAATTGCTGCCCAAGGCATATAATGAGACAGGAGGTGAAACTCTACATAAATGCACTTGGCATTCAATCTGGAGAGCCCTGGTATCAAGAAGACGCAGATAAATTGGAAGAGGTCCAGAGAAGATCAGCTAAAATGATGAAATAAAGGAAGAAAAGATTGAAGCAGTGGAGAAGGGCATGCCATGCTTCACTAAGCAATCATTCGGCGGGAAGAAATCAGGCTCCGGGACTGGTGTGATTATTTTCAAGCCATGACAAAGAGGGAACAGAATTGCTTTACCATACTAGGTCTAAGGAAATGTGCTGTGCGTAGATATCAAGAAAGAAAACGCCTTCATGCTAACACAAGGGCATCAAGCTATTTTACTTAACCCTCCGTCGAGTGTAGTTTGTACACATTCTCTTTTTCACTTTGGCCAGCTGACCTGGTTTGCATGGGACTGAGGATTTTCCTGGCATGTAGGACTATCAGTGCTAGATCCAGGACAGTTCTGGACAAACTGGGACAGTTGGTCACCCAGCTGATTGCACTAATCATCTCATTGAGGATCAAAGAGTAGCCCTGACCCATCTGTCCACCTTGGTGACATTGGAATACGAGAGTGGGTTACTACCAGTCCAATTTGCATGAGGATTCCAAATCTCCTTGGAGAAATGGTAGAACCACCCTTAGCACTCATGGTCAAGCCTCAGAATAGCTCATTGTGCAGTTTTGCTTTTCTGGAGAAGGCAAAGCTGCCAACCTTGGCTGCAGTCAAGGGGAATCTGAATTTTTCAGAAAGAGAAGGCAAATGGCTTGAGGTTGCTCAGTATGACTTGTCCCGGGCTCTTGTTCAGGTGGGTTATCCAATAACTTTGATGCAGCCTTAGACAGTGTCCCTCAAAACACTTCCTGCATATCCAGAAAGAGTGAGGCTACCTTCTGGGTCCCTGAAAAGTTATACCCACAGAAGGAGGCCAGTAGGCTTGCTGGGGGCTCTGCAGTAGCAGTGAGGGAAGGGTTTGGACACTGGAATTGTAGCAGGAAGATGACCAGTCAATTTTCAGTAGCAAAAATGGCAGCCATCAAGCCAGGTCATCTGATAATGGGAAAAAAGAATGAAAACAAGAACAAAAGGTTCCAATAAAAAAGAACGTGAGGCTTCTCCAGAAAGGGAGGACATTTGGCAGAAACTTAGAAGCATAGAAATAAAACTTTATGGCCTTTTTTCAAGTCGAAGAGGGCCTCTACTCTTACCCAAGCAGTCAAAGTCTAAAAGTCCGATTCTTCCAAATGGAGAGACTGGGGTCCCCAATACTCTGGGGTTGGATGATACACTGGAAGGATTAGGCAAAGGTATGTATCAGAGGCAAGTATCAGAATCAAAACAGATTGTTCAAATATGGAACCAGAATGAAGGGAAAGAAATTTAGTTCAAGGCAGCCTTATCACAGATATCAGAAACTGAGGTGTGGGTCAGGTTGCAGAATGGACATTTCCTTATCTCACAGAAGTGTGAGTTGTATGTGAGATAAAATGACTGGCCGACTTAAACAGAAAAATAATTTTGTATAATGGGTATGCACAGAAGAATCTGCAGGGCTGAAGAATGTAAGCTAGGAAGTAAAGAGGAAAATGTCTACAATGACCTCCAGCAAGGACACTGGGATGCCACCACCGGCCCTGCATGCCCTGGTTGCCAGCCCTGATCAAGTAGCTCGATGCCTCTGACTGCCTCTGTTGTGACGTCTGCCTTGGTCTCAATCCTCCTTCCATCATGACACACGCACAGAATCCTCTGCCATTCTGGCTTTGTGGCAACCATGGCTGCTCATTTCAAATCCAGGTGGATGTGTCTCATTCCAGGAATATGAATCCAAGGAAGCTGGGAAAGGAAACGTTTGCCATTTTCAGCATCTATCATAGGTGGCTGCTTTTGCATCCCTTGGATACTTGAAAAGTGGGGGAATTCGGCTGGACAATCAGAAAGAACCACAGTTGCCCTTTAGAGAACCCCTTTAGTGGCCCCATGTCAACATATAGAGGTACTGTCAGTCCTACATTCGTACTTTCCTGTGTAATATTAGACAACCATGATTCATATCACTGAAAACATGCTGTCTGCTTTTAAAGTAGAATTGAATCAAAATCTCAGTCTTCTGTGTCCATCTTGGAGTTTAGGATCTCTGGGCCATGACCATTCTTCATCTCTTCCTTCCTGATTCCATTTGGATGCTCTGTAACCTCCGGGTAAATTCATACAGGTAATCACCACCACACACCTCTTTAAAAAGTGAGATAAAGGGAAAAGAAAGGAGGAAAATGATTAAAATATCAACACCTGTATTTTACAGAGAAAAAAGAAGTGCTCATTTCCATACCTGACCAAGAGGTTAAAGATGGTAGATGTTATCTTCCCTCCTCCACTACCTTATGCCCTTTGAAGCCAGCCATTGCCTCATCTGGTTGGGGTTCTGCATCTGATAAGATGATTCAAGAATTCCAAGAGTTTTTGGAAGGGAGTGGGTACAGCTCAGTCACAGAGCACTTGCCTAGTATGCATGAGGTTCTAGGTCTGATCCCCAGCACCAAACGTACAAACAAACAAAAACAAAACCAAGAAGACTAAGAGTCCTGAGGTCTTGGTGGTCATGCCTGAAGTGAGTTCCCGAACTCCTCAACTGACTTTTACCATTGAAAATGGCAACCTTTAGGAGATAACCCAGAAATCCCATGGATTTCAATCATTCCCAGACTGGCCTCAGTTTGTAGCAGCAGCTCTATTTCCCTTTGAACCCAGGGGAAATCAAAACCATCACTGTGTGTGTGTGTGTGTGTGTGTGTGTGTATTTGCCCAACTATTCTGGGTGACAATGTATAATGTAGGATCAGTAAATTCCACGTGGAACAACCCATCGACTTGCTTCTTTTTGCGATGTGTCTTCCACGGATAGATAGAAGCAACAAGTGTGGTTGTTGGTGGTATTGACCAAAGAATGGTGGGTGAAAAAGCAAGATCAAACCAGAATATGTGTCTATGTCTGTCAGTGGGGACACATGCTGATATTTCAAGATGAAGGGGAGTTGAATGAGACAGTCTGCCACCAGGGGGCGTGCTGTTTCCTCCAGGGAGGATAACATTTCCTGCTCCTTGCAAGTGGAGCCTCAGCACTGGATGTGGCCAGGTTAGCCAGGATAGAGGCTTCCATTCCATCAACAGGTTCCACTCCGGCCTCCGTAGCCACTCTGGGCATGGATCCATTGAACAATCATTGGGGTGGCTGGGAAGTTTGAGAGCTACGGGGCTGAACATCTTATCTGTTTGTATCTTCCCTCCTTACCCACCAGGGAGTGAAGGTCTTTTGGTGAATATACACTGGAGACACTTTCCTAGATGCTCGTTCACCTATTTCTTTCTTAAACCTCCCTATTGCAACTTTCCCAGTCTTGTTCCTTCCAAGTTCATGACCAACTCTCTAAACATTAGCTGCGGTCCACAGAATCTGAAAATGCTTTACCTCGAGTTATTTCACAGTCCAGCTAGACTGACCAGTAGAATGTCCATGTTCTATCCTCTGGAATGATGTCCCTTGCCTGTGGCCCTTAAGGCCATTCAAGGATGAGGATACAGAGCCAGTAGTCTGCTTTTGGCTGGGGCAAGCACATGGAACGAATCCATCTGAAGCCAGGCTTGACTGTTCCCTTCCTGCTCCAGCAGTCCCTGGGAAGTTCCTTAGGAGGTGTAGGGGTAAGTGGAGGGAAGGATGGCGGAGTGTCAGGGTGAACCCCCAGCTCATGAAACAGCTGCAATCTTCACAACCTATTCAAGCCTTCACCTGACTATCCCTGCCTCTTGATGATGGAGTCTGTGATCACCTGCTTTTGTTATGGCAGAAAAACTGGCCACTTCATCATGAGCTGTCTGAATGATGCAGCCGTTGGGCCACTGTGGTCTTGTTGCAACCACTGCCACCCACATCACTGAATCTCCTGGGCTGGACTCTGTCTTTGTGCCACAACTTCCACTGCCAGGCAGGACTCAATGTCATTTCTGCTTGTACGTCTGTCTCACTTGCTCTTAAAGCAATTTGCGATATGACAATTTGAGACCTTAGTGACCTAAGATCACAGGCCTGTGCCTAGGCATAATCAGGTTGGCCTTCTCGGCCAGCCTTTGTATTGGGTAGATGGTTAGAAGAGCTTAATAAGGAGGATTTCTTCTAATTATAAGAAGGGGACTCAATCTCTGGGCTGTCAAAACATCTTTTATATATGTCACTCCTCTCTTTTCAAGATATGCAGAAAATTTAAAGAACATAAAAATAAAATGTAATGCAATAGCTCAGAAATAAAAATGATTAGAATTTAGGCACGTTTCTTTTCATATGCCCTGTAATGAATATTCATCTTACAGAACATACATTCTATGGGGTTGGGGATTTCATCTGTTTTGTTTGCTCCTGTATGCACGTTAATAAGTGAGTGTGTACATGGTTGGCTATTTTTAAAATCTTAAACTAATATTGTAGTCATTTCCCATTACCCACAAAGGTTCTTTGTGCGTCAGCTTAAATGCCTCACAGGGGTTATCTCCTGGAGTTGTCATTGATCCTGGGAAGTTTGTTCCCAAGCTGGACAGGTTTCACGTGGTTGGTGGAAGGCTGGGGTTTGCAGCAGGCAGTCTCCCTCGTTGCAGTCATGTGAGGTGTGGTTTCAACTGATTTTATTCAAATGAATTCTTGGCAAAGGAGACCATGAATAAATAACATCAAAGGGTGGGCGTAATTTTTTCTTTGAAATGGAGGCAGGGTATCTATCCCTTGATAGGAGCGCCTAGCTGTTAAACAGGTTGAAAGACTTCAAATGATTTCTTTGAGAGGAGCACCTCTTGGCAATGCAGGAAGGCAGGCTGGTAGTTTGTAGGGAATTTGTAGGCCTTGACCTTTGTCCTCTGTCCCCAGAATCCCATAGAGGGCACCACCAGAACCGGAAATCGGAGGTACTCCTGTATGTCTTCCCCAACTCTTGCCTCTTTTGATCTAACCTCCACTCCCATCTCCTCCTCATCCTCCTCTTCCTTTCCCTTCTCCTTCTCCTCTGAGACAGGGTCTTGCTAAGTTGCTCAGATTGACTTTCAACTCACAATAATGCCTGAGTCTCCCAAGTAGCTGGGATCACAGGCTCGTGCCACCATCCCCAGCAAAATCTAGGCTTCTTTTTTTTTTTTTTTTTTTTTTTTTTAAGAGAGAAGGACAGTGAGATAGAGAGGGAGAGACAGAGAGAATCAATTTTATTGAGTTTTTCACATGGCTTTTGTTGCTCTGACACTTAGTTGTGTACATGGGTGCTGGGGTTTGAACTCGTGTATTCACGCATGCCGGGCAAGCGCCATAACCACTGAGCCACCGCTTCAGCCCCAAATCTAGGCTTCTTAATAGGAGTGAGAACGGTCTCCTAACAGAAATCCACATCTTTGACTTATCAGATTAATGCACACTCTTCAGTCCCTCCAAAGCACCAGAGAGGGATTAAGATGCTAACTGATGCTCATAGCCACTTGCAGCTCACAGCGTGGACGACTGGTACACCTGGGTACCCACACACTGTGCGCACCAGGAGTCTACTGCGTGAGCATCCGGGCCTCTTCATGCCATTTGTGATTATTACTGTGATTAATTAAATCATTTAAAAACTCCATGAACCACTTGATTCACCAAATTGAACACCTGCAATGTGCCAGGCACTGGTCTTCATGCCCTGAATAAATCAGTGAAAAAAGAAACAAAGAGCCTTTGTAACCTATAATCTATGCAAGAAAATATACTCCACCACATAAAGAATTAAATTGAACATTTTGGTTAAGACACAACAAATGTAAGTTGTTCAAAAGTTGTGCTTAACATGGTGTGTTTGAGACAACTTTAAAAAGATTGAAAAAAAATATTGCAAGGTTCCAGAAGGATTTAGGTTTCTGAATATTTCACAAATGTCCTTACATTCATGTTCCATTTTAAAGAATTCAACAGTAGAAATGTACACAAGAAAAAAAACCCTGATAACAACAAAGAAATCTATTTGGCAAATCCAGGGGATTGCCAAAATATTTACATTTTACATTAAAATGAAATGTTTAAGGTAAATATTTATCTTTTATCTTTTTCTTTTAAAAATGAATTTTCATTGTGTAATGGATTTTTATTTTTATTATTATTATTTTTTAACTGCAGATTCTGACTCAGGTCTGAAAAAGGCCTGAGATTCTGCATTTTTAAAAATTTTCATATTTATTTTACACACTACATTATCTTTTTAAAAATTAATTAAACATGGTCTTACAATTAGGAGGGATTCATCATCAAACAATCAAGAACAAAAGTAAAATGACAGAACAAGCCAAGGCTGGTGCCATTCCATAGTTTCTCCCCTTGGGTTCCCCATGGTTCCATGTTTCCCCCTACTTAAACCCCAAATTAATTGGACTTCTCATGGAAGTTGAAGGTTCCCCTCTGATTAGATTCCCCTGTACTACCTCCCTCCAGTCTCCTTGATATCCTTCCTTTTCCCTTCTCTGCTTCCTACGTCCTAGGCAAGTTTCCCCACGATCGTGTAAAAATTCATACATGTGGAGGTAGTTGTTAGGTTAGCCATCTATCATACTATGTCTGCTTGTATTCTAGCTTCCACAAATGAGAGAAAACATTCGGCCCTTGAGTGTATGAGATTGGGATACTTCATTTAGCATAATTTTTTCTATCTCAATCCAATCGGCTGCAAATGCCATAATATCATTTTCTCTGATATCTCAGTAGTACTCCATTGCATGTATGTACCAAAGTTTTTGAATCCACTCATCAGGTTAGGCGCATCTGGGTTGGTTCCATAATTTAGCTATAGTAAATTGAGCTGCTATAAACATTGAAGAAGCTGTATCTCGATAATATGCTGATACTAGCTCATTTGGGAAGATACCCAGGAGTGGGATAGCTGGATCAAAAGGCGGTTCCAGCCCTAATTTTTGAGGAGTTTCCCCATTGCGTTCCAGAGTGGCTACATTTTTTTTTAAGGAGAGAAAGAGAGAGAGAGAGCATCAATTTTTTTTTTTTTTAGTTTTTCACATGGCTTTCGTTGCTCTGATGCTCAGTTGTGTACGTGAGTGCATGCTGGGCAAGCGCCATCACTGTTGAGCTACCACTGCAACTCCGTGTACTGGCTTTTTAAATTGGCAACCAATGACTAGTCCACCTGGGTTGGATGAAAGAGTTTAGACTCTATTTTTCAAGATCCACTTGAATGGGAATTGCCCGGGAGTTGCAGTTTTGAAATGGAAGTTCTAGGGATAGGCTCCTGGCTTCTACAGCTAAGCAAACTTCCTAGGGACCTATTTAGGAGGGTTGGTTGCTGAGGGCTCTTACCAATCAGGGCAAACCCCCTGCATCCTTCTTCTGGATCATCAACTTCGAAAATGAGAGCTCAAGACGCCTATAGGTGGGAAGGTTGCTTTCCACCTTCTGAGGTCAAAACTTTTGAGGGATCTTGTTTAGAATTGCATCATAGCAGAGACCTGCTGTTGAAAGATATGAAGTCCATGTGTAATTCCTGGTGACCAAATTACATTTTCCCAGGAGACTAAGAAGGGACTTTAATCTCGAGGAGTTTATAATCTTGTGACAAATTCAGTTTGTGAATCACTGGGCAATACTCCTTGATAGCATAATACAGTATTATTACAGGAGTGTAATCACATGCTATGGGCTCTGTAGGGTGGTGGCAGCCTCTCTCAGGGTGATGACCATCCTTGGCTGACCAGGACTCAGGGGTTGACTGGAGTTGGGACTATCAGTGTTAAATCTGAATGAGGCCTGAGTCAAGCAGGGAAGTGAGCCACCACAGAGGAAGATCGATTTGGGAGCAAGCATAGCTGAGGAAGGCTCTGTAAAAGAGGGAGACATCCAAGTAGGTGTTCAAGTCTGGAAGAATCTGTAGCAGCGGAGAGCTAGGAGGGAGAGGGAGCTTCTAATTCCAATGCATGAGCAGCCTCAGAATCCCCAGCATATTAGTTTAGATCCAGTATTTTAAACTCAGTGTGTTTTTAGCAGTCGCTTGGCATGTTGCTACAAGAAGTGTGACAGACCTAAGTGGTTCTGCTAGCTGAAGTGGTAACAATGCAGACGTTCCCCCACCTCCCAGTACAGGTTCATTAGCTGGTGTTTGCAGAAGCCTGCGAATGTCTGTAGCATGGATCCAGGATATTATTAGCCAGTTAGTACCGCTTCAAAGAAAGAAAACCATGTTTCTGCAGTTCCATCAGCCCATAGCTGGATTCCTGCAGACTTTAACGTGAGCTGGAAATGAAGGGGCCTCTGTGCCCAGTCAAGTGTGTGAATGTGATTCCACACCAGTCCGGGGTCTGGGCTGCTGCCTTGTTAGAAGGCCATCTTGCTCTTCCCTCTTCCACCTGCTCATCTGTTCCAGCCACAGCTCATGCATCTTTCGTATGCCAGGCATGTAATATCATAGATCTTATGATATTAGACGCTAGGCTATCTTGTATCTTTTAATAAGAAATATGCTAATGTCACATCAGCTGAAAATCCTGGACAAGAGCTCACCTCTTGTCTGAGCTCAGACTGACTTCTAATGCTGGTAGGAGGGGCAGACAGCTGGGTTTCAGCACAGGCCCCTCCCTCCCTGTGTGTCAGGGGCAGAGCACTGGGCCCACCTCTGATCCTGCCTTCTAGTCATGGGCAGCTAACCATGCTGAGGATGGCCAAACTCTCAAAACCATATATAAGTGTACTTGTGTGCGAGAGAATGTATGTTGTGCGTGTGAGATGGGTATATATGTGTACATGTGAGTTTTTGTATTTGTATGTGTGAGTGTGTGTGTTTTGCGTGTGTTGTATATATTATGAGATGGGTATATGTGTATATGTGAGTTTGTGTATGTGTATTTGTATGTGTGAGTGTGTATGTTGTGTGTTGTATGTGTGTATGGGATGGGTATTTATATGTGTATGTGTGTGTATGTTGTGTGTGTGTGTGTGTGAGACGGGTATATGTGTATATGTGAGCTTGTGTATGTGTATTTGCATGTGGGAATGGGCATGTTGTGTGTGTGCAATGGGCACACGTTTGTATATGCATGCATGTGTGTACCTATGTTGGGAAATGGGGTGTGTATGTGTGTGTGTGTGTGTGTGCATGGTCTTGTGGAGGGATCCTGAGGGTGGACAGTTGTGCTCTGGGCCTCAGGGGGTGCACAAGACATCTTCCTGCTGCTTGTTCTGGGGAGAGGGTGGGTGACAGCCTTGGGAGACAGGAGAAGGGGCAGGAGCCAGGCACTGTGCACCAGCTGGGTGGGAAGTGCTTCCACTCAAGCACTTGCTTCTCGATGCTGGTTAGAGTGGGAGGCAGAGGGAACTCCTTGCTGACTTCGCTGCTAATAAAAACCAGCTTCAAACACCCTGCCAGTCTGAGGGACTGATGGAAGCAGTTTACCTGGCCATTGCAGCTGAGCAGTGACGTATGACTCTCGGGCTTCAGGATGGCCCTGGCCTGGGGTTTCACGAAGGAGAAATCACGGGTGAGGACAGGTCCTAGGGTCATGCTCGGATGTGCTGGCCTGCCCAATCCCAGCGCCGCTCCTGATCACGCTGCACTTGGAGCAATCTGTGGCCCAGGTCAGACGGAGGGAGGAGTCAGCCCTGCTGATCTTCACCATACCTTAGAAAGCCGGGGTGGCGGAGCCTTGAAAAACCAAGGCAGCAGAGTATGCACCAGCCGTTCGCTAGTCGATGGTGGAGGAAGGGAGGAAGTCTTACCAAGCAAAGTGGAGGTTGGAAACCTAGAGGGCAGAAGAAAGCAGTGGAGATGTGGATGTCCCTCTGCTGCCCGAACCTGAGCATCAAAGGCTCCTTGGCGTGACAGGTTGCGGGGTTTCTCTCCTGACAGGTGTTGGCAAGCGCCATGAGTTCATTCACTTGAGTGTCCCTGAGAGTCCCCCAGATGCCCCCACAACAGGGGCACTCGTAGAATACTGTACACTGGAGTGATGGGTTTTAGAAGGAAGAGATGTATACATAGGGTTTAGGATCTGTTTAAGAGTAGCATCAACCTCCTCTCTGATATTAGGCTCTTTAAATAGCCACACCACTCTTACGTGTCCAACATCAGCAGTCTGTCTGTACTGAGTATGTGTAGACTTTCTCTCCTTTCCTGATCCCCTAAACAACCCAGTGTAATGATTATTTGCATATCATTTACATTAGGTACCACAAGTGATCTAGAGGTGACTTCAAAGCATACAGAGGTCTGTGTCGGTCAGGTGCAAGTGCTACACCATTTTCTATGAGGGTCTCGGGCATCCGTGCATGTTGGTATCCACAGGGGCATGGGAACTGACACATCAGTGGCATGGCCCATGGCCTGTGTGTGTGTGTTCATAAACAGGTGTTTCTCAGGTAGGGAAGTGTTCATCATCTCCCAACACGGCTTCGGACAAGTTGGCCTCTGGCCACTGGTTTTCTTTTACCTTAGGAATGACAGGTCCCATCAATCTGCAGGGAGCCCCTTTGGTGCTGATAACCATCAGTTTCTTCTTCTTTTCCTCTCTATTCTTCATTCCTTTCTTTTATTTGTGTTGACCAAGAGCCTAGGAATAATCCTCTTTAACGAAATGATCTCACCCTTATTGCAGTCAGCAAAGCCCACTCTCTATGTTCCCAACACTCCGTTTAAAAGCAGGAGCATCACATTCTGTTCTTCTTCCTAAGCGTTTATGGGGTGGATTGGTGCTGCCCATCAGAACTCACACAGTGATGGACACATTCTGTCTCCACTGTCCACAGTAGCTACTAGCTACAGGCTTCGCGCCAGGGCTTCCGCTGTGACTCCCGTGATTGAGAAGCCACATTTTCAAATGTATTTAACTTAAATTTAAATTTAAATACATTTTTTTCAGGATGGCACAGCAGAGTTACCAAGCATGGATGTGTCTCCATGGTTTTCCTCCTCCAAATCCCAATTCAGATTCCTTCACTTTGAAGGCTGCCTGTCATGAGAGGAAGTACATACACACTGGGCTTCATGCCCTGCAATTTCCCCAGCTCTCAGTCTCCTTCACAGGGCGGGTGCAAGGCTGGGCTGGGAAAGTCTTACTGAAATGTCAGAAATGGGGTGAGACAATTTCATTTCTTCACCAGACATTTTCTTTGTTGACCGAGTAGGTGTACCTGCTTATGAGCCAAAGAGAGCAACAGCTGACCCCTAAAATGAAATGCCTGAGCCACAAGTACACCACATTTCTATTTTCAATTTAATGTGCGTGTAAACTCATGTAGGTTTTTAGAATTATGGATCCTTGAAGGCACTACATCATCCACACTTTAGGAGAAAGTCCGAGGAAATTACAATTACATATCCAGAGAAGAATGAGGGTTTCTGAGGGTTTCTGAGGGTTTGCCCTCGGAAAGCAGTTTGGGCTGTGTTCAGGCTTCCAAGGAAGCAGCTTCTCTCCTGGGTAGCATAATTTGGTTGTAACTGGGTGATGCTGGCAAAGACCTGGGATAAGGGAGAGGATTGGGAAGGGGGGATGTACACAAAGAGGCTCCTGGGAGAATAAAAGGATGAAGACTTTCCAGGGCAGAAAAAAGAAGCATCAGATTTATTAGCAAAACTCAGAGCCAAGTCTCTGGGAATACGGGGCAGACATTGCTGGACATCAGGAAGAGGAAAGACAGATGGGGTCCACCAGGCTCCGTAAGGCACAGTTCCTCCGTGTGGGGGAGACTCCACGGCTAAAACAATAGGAGGTAGCCTTATATTTTTTAAATTTAATTAATTAATTTATTTGTTTTTTTAAAGAGAGAAAGACAGTGAGTGAGAGAGACAGACAGAGAGAATCATTTTTTATTGAGTTTTTCACATGGCCTTTGTTGCTCTGACACTTAGTTGTATATATGGGTGCTGGGGTTTGAACCCGTGTACTTGCGCATTCTGGGCAAGTGCCGTAACCACCGAGCCACTCTAGCCCAGGAGGTAGCCTTTAATTTAGTCTTCTTTCCAGCTGTATTAGTATTAAACAATAGATATCTATGATTATTATTTTGTTCTTGCAATAAATACCATAGATATTTCTTTTCTAACAATTCTGTAGGTAGAGGAGCCCAAGGTCAAAGTATCAGCTGATTTGGTTCCTGATGAGGGCTCTCTTCCTACCTCTTTACCACATCCTCATGCTACGGAAAAAAACTCAGGCCCCTGTCTCCTCTTATGCCCAAGATCTGAGCACCCCGCTTGACTGGGCCAAAACAAAGGGACCAACATATTGCCTACATCCCCAAGAAGTGGTTGGTGACATATCTGATCTTCAGGAACAGGGTTGTCTAGAAAAATAATTGGAAGGACCTAGAGGCAGCAAGAGTGATCCCTTTCCCAGCCCCTTTTATACCTCATTATTTGTTTTGTGTATTCTCAGCATTATAGGGCCTGTCAATGTAACATTACTAATGTTGTCCTGGGAAGCCCGTGGATATCAAACCTGCACATTATCAAGTACCTTCTATAAAATGGTGTAGCGTTTGAATATAACCTACACTCTCCTCCTGCATACTTTAAATCATCCCCAGGTTACTTATGACACCTAATACAATGTAAACGCTGTGTAAAACAATTGCTTTACTCTGTTGTTTAGGGAGTAATGAACACGGAAAGAAGTCCACACATATTCAGAGAAGATGTAATTATTTTTTCAGATTCTTTTGATCTGTGGTTGGCTGAACTCATGGAAGCAGGACCCATGGATACAGGAGGAAATCACTAATTTTGGAGGTCACACAGCAGGGCAAATACACTATGGGCATCCCGCTAACTTTGCTGTAGGTGACACCTCTGACGTGGGTTATGATCGTGGTTGCCTGGGTTACTTTCCAGGGGTCTGGGCCACTTCAGCTGAAAATGTTGACTTTTCACTGATGGATAAGAGGAAAAGACTTGGCATCTCTGCCTTCATGTGGGGTCTGTCTCCATCGCTCTCGTACCCTGTGGGTCAGATTCTATTCAACTCTGCACTGCAGACATGTTGATCATTTGAGAAATGTTTTGTCCAATGCTAGACTTGCTCCAGACTTGCTTAGCCTCTCTCCTTCTCCTTCAAGCCTAAAGACATCTGCCAGTCACCAGCACCGGAAACACTGGAGTGACAAGAGCTGGCTCCTGAGCTCCTGGGAGATCTCCACTGATTCCTAGAAAGGACACGAATATTCATCCCTTTATTAGCCTAGCTTTCTCCCTCATGATTCCTACCCTGCATCTCTAAGCCTCAACCCCCCAGAGCCCAGCAGCTAATATCTGAGCAGAGCTCCCTCTTCTCCACTCTGCCGCCCTGAATAAAGCCTTTCTTTCTCCCGACTCTGTCTCTCAGACGTTGATTTTTCATGGGATAAACTTCCCCACCTGGGTTTGAAAACCAGAAGAGCAGAAAGAGTCAGTGGTATTGCAAGACGACAAGGGACCAAGGAAGAGCTCTTAAGTGGCTCATTAGGGGACATACTGCCTGAGTCACGGTGTGACAGGTGAGAAAGATCCCATTATGGGTGGTGGGAGGGAAGGCTGGGGGAAATCGCTGGTTTTCTCTGAGCCACAGCCTGGGGAAAACCACATCAGAGAGTCCTGAGCTCTCCCAGCTCCCTGGGCCTCACCCTGAAGAGGGCAGAAGGTGCAGTTGGTAAAGAGGGAGAAAGAGTCAAAAAGCCACCCGCAAGCCCCCAGGGTGACCACCAGAAAGAGGGAGGGGCTTGGCCTTGGGTATGGTGTTTTGATGGGCTGGATGTGGTGACTGCATCCTCTGAGAGTCCCTGGGAAGCCAGTGGGTCCTTGGCACCTCACCCGACAGCAGAGGATCCAGTCCCATGGAGCGGCCTAAACAGACCATAAAGCGATACAAAGCACCATTTTTTGTTACACCCTCTGTGGTTTGAACGTGCTCCCACATAGGCGTGGGTTGGAAACTTGATTCCCCGTGTGACAGTGATGGGAGGTGGGGCCTTTTGGGAGGTGTTTAGGTGATGAGGCCCCTGCCACCCTCACCAATGGATCCATGCCAATTACCAAAGAGCTCAAGGCTGCCAGTTGAAATTCCTGCTCTCTCTCTCTCTCTCCCTTTCTCTTTGTCCTTCTGCTATGTGATGGCTTCCACCACGCTATGAGGTAGCAAGCAGGTGCCATGAGTCTACTTCCTCCCTCTTGCCCCTGCTCATCTCCAGAACAGTGAGAAATAAATTTCTGTTCGTTTGAATACCTCGTCTCTGGTATTCGGTTGCAGCAGCACAAAACGGACGAAGAGCCTCTGGGTACAAATTCCTCTCGTTTGCCATGCATCCTGGTTCTATGCACAAGGAACAACCTAAGCAGAATAGCATGCACGTCTTCATCCTCTCCGCACCGGCCTGTTGGACACCTGCTTCCGGCCAGGCACAGGTGGGCTCTGGGGAACACCGGGGAGCAATGCCAGGTGGGGCCCTGACAGTTTGCAGAGGAAACAGGGCAGTGCGGGAGATGCCAGACCGTACCAGACACCAGCCTGTTTTGAGGATTTGATGAGGGAAGGAGTCACGTGGGGGCAGAGTGGAAAAGTGACATGCCTGGAGCTGGGCCATGATGGGAAGTGATGGTTGCGGGGATCCCCAGGGAGAACGGAGAGGCTTCTGGCCCTCCAGGCAGAAAAGTTAAAGAGAGTGATCACTTTGTGAGATCCCAGAGTACACAGAAGGCCAAACAGGTATGATCCCATTGGTACAAAATAGATCAGAATAGGCAAATCTACAGACAGAAAACGGACTCGGATGCCTGGGGCTGGGAGACCAGGAGTGGCGGGGGAGAGTGTGGGGCTTTTAGGGGGCAGGGGTGATGCAATTTTTCTCCCCTAAAATTAGATTATAGTGAAGGTTGCCCTAAATACACCAAAGCCATCGAACTGTACAATTGAAGTGCTTTGTATGGTCTGTGAATTATGTCTCAAGCTGTCAAAAAAAACCCAGGAGAATCTAGTCACAGCAAAATAAACACAGAATGATCTGGTCTGCAGGAAATGCAGAATCCGGCAACGCTGAACAATGTGTCATTAGGAAGAGGTGGGCACCTACAAAGGAAGGAATGATTATGAAAACATCAGGGAGCGCTGGTCCTTGGAAGCAGGAAGAGACTGTTAAGTGGGGGAGCAGAGAATGAATGACGAATTTGACAAATGTGAAGCCTTCCTGTATGTGGCCGCCTCGCAGGGGCAGCCTTTGTGACAATTTGTACAGCTCTTTGAACCCTCTGACTGTAGGATGGGTTTTAAAACAAATGAAGCAAGGGCTGGCACGATGGCTCAGCGGTTATGACGCTTGCCTGGCACGCACAAGGACGTGAGTTCAAACCCCAGCACCGCGTACACAACAAAGTCTCGGAGCAACGAGAGCCACATGAAAAACTAAGTAAAATTGATTCTATCTCTCACTGTCCCTTTCTCTTAAAAAAAAATAAATGAAAAGGTGCAGGGAGAAGACCAAGTGAGAGAGAGGACTGGAAGGTGCGGAGAGGGTGTGCAGGGTCCAGAGCTGCAGGTGAGACACCCGTGCTTCAGCAGCAAGGAACACGCGCAGGCTGTGAGGGAAGGAAGCGGTGGTGTGGGCAGGGATCCAGGCTCTGGATGCTGCACCAAGTGGGGCAGGGAGGGACCAGAGGTGGGAAGAAGCCCTGGAGAGGGACGTCATTGTCTGGCACAAGCGATGGGGCATGGAGATGGGAGAACCTCACGAGAAGAAGGTGAGGTTCAGTGCCCATCGTCAGCCCTTGGAAGTGGGCAGGATCTGAGAGTCAAGGATGAAGGACAGATGGCACTGGGACGGGGATGCAGAGTCCTGGAGGAGGGGGCTAGAAGGAAGAGCAGACAGACACGGTGCAGAAGGCACGTCTTCATTACTACACGAGGGACCCCAGGAGATTGCCACCGCAACTCTTGGCAACTTGTATGTTCCCAGGTAATTAAGGGGCCTTTCCTAACTCCTTTTGTGTTTGGTTCCCAGAGGAACCTGCCCCTTGGCTGTCTCGCCCTACTGCATATCCTGGTCCCATCTGCAGACCTCACTCCTACAACTTCCCACACCAGGAAGGACATGAAAGTCCTGCTGCGTTTCTCCAGGCGATGCGCCCAGGGCCCTGGGGGTCAGAGCATGCCTTCTGCTTCCCACCTCTGGAAAGTCTCCCTGAATTCGCCCTTCTCTGTATTGGCTCCTGACTTTCCAGCTACCTGGGAATCTTACTTGGCCCAGCCTGTGAGCAGGGCAGAGGTGAAGGATTCTGAGGGGAAAGAGCCTCCCAGGCCAGGCAGAAGAATATCAGCCATTGCAAGGGGGAGCAGGTGTGCAGACGCTCAGGTGGAGATGCCATGCTTGGAGCAAAAAGAAGAGGGCAGCCGGGCTTGGTGGTCCTGTAATCCCAGCAACTGCGGAGACTGGGGCAGGAGGACTGCCAGTTCAAAGCCAGCCTCAGCAACTTAGCACTAAGCAACTTATCGAGGCCCTATCTCAAAAAAAAAAAAAATAAATAAAATTTAAAAAAGGTAGGAGATATGGCTCAGAGGTTGAGCAACTTTGGGTTCAATTCTCAGTACGAAAGAAAAGAAAAGAAAAAAAAAAGCCAAACCCAGGTTGTAACGCAGTTTGGATTTGATCCCTTCCCCTAAGGGTAACTGAGGCACTTGAAGGTTTTGAAGCAGGTGGTGATACAATCAGTTCCTCCCTGCATCTAATGAGCACTTACTGTGCGCCAGGAGTCTTTTAGTCTTTTATACACATTATCTCATTTGATCTTCTCTGTGGGGGTAGGTATCATCTGTCTGTCCTCCCATCCATCCATCCATCCATTCATCCAATCATCTCTTTAAAACTGAGATACAACTTCTTGCCAATCACATATTCATGCTTACTAGATAAATGAAGAAATGGAAGAGCCGTTACTCCCAGAGGGCCTGTCAGGATTCAAACTCAGTAAAGTAGACTCAAGGTCTGGGCGTGCCCGCTGGGTCCTACTCTTTGGGGTAAGACTATAGGTTTTTTTTTTTTTTTAATTAAGAAGGAGAGAGAGAGAGAGAATCAATTTTTATTTAGTTTTTCACTGCTCTGACACGTCATCATGTACATGGTGCTGGGGTTCGAACTTGCATCTCCACGCATGCCAGGCAAGTGCTGTAACTGCTGAGCCACTGCTCCAGCCCCGAGACCACAGGTCTTGGATGTATCCTAAAGGTAGCAAGATCAGGGAGAGTCAGGGTCTTCCGTGTGAGTTGATCCTGGGTGAGAGAAGAGGGTTGGTGAGGCCACCAAAGATGGAGTGGGCAGGATAAAAGGCACACATGTGAATGTGCTGGGGAATCCCGGGCACCTGAAGTTTCTCTGCTGTCTTTCCTGCTAACAGTTGGTTTTTTGAAAGGAGTGGGAAGATGGGCAGCCACACATCCAACTCCTAGGGATGAACTGAGATTGCTTTTAAACCATTCATGGCTAAGCTAATACCATCTGCCAGGTCCTCACATTGCTGTTCTCTGTGTAGCTGGTGTGGGCCCATGACCAGGTTTTGATCAGTGAGAAGAAAGGGTAATCGTTTGAGGGTTTGTAAAAAATATTTTCAATCCCTCTGATAAGAGGCAGGACCAGTAAGGGAAGGTCCTGCATTATCTAGCTAACTTACTGCATCCTGACTTTGATACAGTCATGATTCCTGGAGCTGTGGCAGCCATCTTGTGACCATAAAGCTACACAGACAAAAAGTCAACAAATAGCAGTTGAAAGAATGGAAATCTCTTAGTGAGTCAGAGCAGATGAACTAATGATGGCAAGGACTCCATCCAGATATTTTTAAAAATGGAAAGAAGTAAACTCCTAGGAGTATATAAGTTTTCACTAACTCCAGCTGACCACACGCTAGCTGCTAATATAGGCACAAAGAGGAGGAGGCAGGAAGCAGAGATACCTGTGTGGAATGCAGGGTGATCCCGCGGCCTCTGCTGTTGGTGAACTTTCCGAGTGCAGCACCGCTATCTGCGTGACCGTCAAACTTGGCTGTCCCGCTTTTAACTGTTCTGCAGAGTTTGGTGATGTCCTCCAGGTGAGGTCAGGCTCACACAGCCTCCACACCAGGTGGGGGTCTGCTTCCCCGTCTGCTAGGGTTTGCACAGGGTGTGAGCGTGTCTCCCGAAGCTTCACGGGCTGGAAGCTTGGTCCTCAGGGCACTGGTAAGAGACAGTGGGAGCTTTAGAGCCCGATTAGACCTTGGGGGTCAGCGCAATTCTGCAGTCCGTTCCCTGGAGAGCACTGTGTGCCAAAGACCTCCCTGCACCTGCACTCTTGCTGCTTCTTGAACCATGTGGATTCATCTGCTCCTCACTCCTGTGCATGCTGTCACCATGATGCCATCTACCATGATGCCACGGGATCCTCTTCAGAGGCCACCAGGTGTGGCCACGGGATCTTGGACTTTCAGCCTCCAACTGTGATCTACATAAACTTCTTTTCTTTGTAAGTCACCTGGCGTCAGGTATTTTGTGGGTGTAGCAACATGAAATGCACTAATCACTCTAGGGATTGGCTTGCGAACGGGCATGTGACAGAGATTTGGCCAATGAAGTGAGAGGGGACATCTGGCAAGGGTCTCATGGAAAATTTCCATTTGCCTTTGAAGGTGGGGGGTGGTGTATGTTCCTTTTCTAGATTCTGGTGTGCAGGTGTGAGAGGCGATGCCTGAACTATGGCAATCTGGTAAAGACCACGAGAGTGTCCACTCAAAAGAATAAGCGGACACACAGAGGATGGCAAAAAAAGGAAGCGAAAGTAGCCTGGGTCCTAGCCAGGCACACCTGTAGTCCCAGCGCCTGAGGAGGCTGAGGCAGGAGGATCCCAGGTTCGAGGCCAGCCTAGCACCTTAGTGAGACCCTGTCTTAAAATAAAAAAGATTGGGGATGTGGCTCAGTGGTAAAGTGTCCCCCACCCCCTGGGTCCTTGGCTTTGGGAATGTACCTTCATATTAACCAATTCTGGAAATATTTTCTTTTTGAACTTACTAACTTATTAACCAAAGAGTGGGAGAGGGAGGTATACAGAGGGAAGGAAAGATGAAAAGAAAAGGAAAGAAAGAAGGAGAGACTGGGCTAAGAAACACACAAGAGGAGCAGGCAGCATCTTGTGATGCCAGAAATCACAGACATGCTTTAAAACACACACAGCAACAAAAGCACCATCCCCACGATGACGTGGGTGTCAGAGGGGCACAGGGATCTGCTGGAAGAGCGCCCAAAGGCCAGAGCTTGAACAACTTGAGCTGGAAAATTGTTGAGATGGTATTGGACAGGTGAGATCCAAGACGGCAGAACAGAGGTGCCCAGCACCCACCAGGAGATAGCAGCAAAGACTCCCGAGTGCAGCTGCCTGGGAGGGGTGTGGCGATGGGGAGCATTGGGATTCAACAGAAGAGAAAGTGACCTGGACAGACCCAGGGACAGGAGCAATGGACAGAGCACCCCGGATGATGATTGCATGGCAGCATGCCAGGGGGAGGGGAAGAACCCACTGGGTGCAGTGTGGGTGAAGGAGGGAGGGGAAATACCCACTGGGTGCAGTGTAGGGGAAGGAGGGAGAGGAAATACCCACTGGGTGCAGTGTGGGTGAAGGAGGGAGGGGAAATACCACTGGGTGCGGTGTGGGTGAAGGAGGAAGGGGAAGTACCCACTGGGTGCAG
>PVKS010010954.1:24037-58452 GCA_004027875.1 Aplodontia rufa
GTGTGGGTGAAGGAGGGAGGGTCCCAGCGAGCTCCCTTGGTGCAGGACCCAGCAGCTTGTGGACGTACAGTCTAACTGGTTCAGGGACCTGGGCACTGCGTAGGGAACTGGCTGTGGGGACTTTCTCTGGACATCCCAGTGTTTTCTTCTGGAGCTGTGCAGGCAGTGATCCTCTGAGCCCACTCCTCTGGGGATGAGAAACCCTTGCATTTTCCTACCTCAGATCCTTCCAGCAATTTCCACCTACGCAAACCTGCAGTGAAGACTGGACTGTGAAGGAGTGGGGACCAGAAGGCACTTCCATTTGTAATCAGGACCGCAGGAGAGCAGCTATCCGAGTCTGGGGAGTGAACAATTACATGTGGTTTTGCGGTGGGAGTCAAGTCTGGGAACACCAGGATTGTGGGTGGGGAGAGCGTGCAGAACTCACTTCCCCCACCACCATCTCCTAGCCCTCAGGTCTGTGGCCCCATCGCCTCTCTTCAGACCTGGGAATGACCAAGTCCCCACAGTGTCAGCCTTTGCCCTGTACTTGGAATGCACAGTCCAAAAAGTGTGGAGAAAATCTGCCGGTGAGCTCCTCATTCAGCACCACCTTGTCCTACTGCTGCCAAGCAACTGAGGAATTCTACCAGCTTTAGCCACGAGTCTCTTCACTAGTCAGCTGGTGAGCACCACTTTGTAAAGAATTGGGGTGAACAACTCCTTGCCTTTCCTCCCTGTGGGGTACACAGCCTGGGAAACCCGGGGAGAGGTTTTAATTGTCATGGTCTGTGATCACCCAGTCTTCTAGCATTTGAGTACCCTGATAAGAAGAACATTTTTATTTTTTTATGTATACATTTTTTTGAAAGAGAGAGGGACAGAGAAAGAGACACAGAGAGAGAGAGAGAATCAATTTTATTTAGATTTTCATGTGACTTTCGTTGCTCTGACACCTGGTCGTGTACATGGTGCTGGGGTTTGAACCTGTGTCCTTGCACATGCCAGGCAAGCACTGGAACCACAGAGCCCCTGTATACATTTTCTTTAAAGGTGTGTGTGTGTGGGGGGGAGAAAGAGTGAGAGAGTCAATTTTATTTATTTTTTCATTTGGTTTTTGTTTTTTCTCCACCTAATTATGTATGTGGTGTTGGGAATTAACCCTGGGTCCTCATGTATGCCAGGCAAGCGCTCTATAGCTGAACCACTGCTCCAGCCCTGTGTGCACATTTTTAATGTTTTTTCTTTTCCCCTCTTTTTTTTAAAGAGAGAGGGACAGTGAGAGAAAGAAGAGAAAGAGAGAAACAACTTCATTTAGTTTTTCACATGGCCTTAGTTGCCCTAACACTCAGTTGTGTACGTGGTGCTGGGGTTTGAACCCGGGTCCTCGTGCTTGCCAGGCAAGCGCCGAAACCGCTGAGCCACCGCTCCAGCCCCTTTTCCCATCTTCTTAACCTTTGTTTCACCTTTTCCTCCTGTTTTACTTTGCCCTGATTTCTTCTCTTTTCCCTCAATTTTAATCTAAAACATTTAGGTCTTTTTATATTGCTCTGTATTTGCCCTTTCTTTGCTCTCTCTCTGTTGGTGGTGCTGGGGACTGAGCCTGGAACTTCGTGATCTCCGGGAAGGTGCTCTGCACGGAGCTGAGAGGAACCGCACCTTGCTCCACTTCCACCCGAACCTTGGTGGATGCTTCAATATAAACAATAGGGGGAACCAAAGCCATTGGCCAAAGACCTGTTCCCAAAGGGACCCAGCTGGGGAGCTCTGACTTCCCCGTCCTGGACAGGCACTCTCACAGTAACAGCAAAGGAAAATGGCACAGCGATGGTGAAAACTGCACCTATGATCCTCAGCCATGCCCACACACTGTCAGATCACACGTCACTGACAAGGCTAGATGTGAGTACTACTCAGGAAGAAGCTGTGATCCTGGCCCCACCTCTCCCCAAGAAGCATCAGAAACTTCGTCAGTGCCTAAACAGACAACAGACACTGCAGGCCCTTCACACCGCTGGAACAGTCAGTATCAGAACTGTTATCAAGTAACAACTGATATCAACAGTGCTAATAGGGGCTTCAGCCCCTGTTGTGCAGAGAGCGTTCCCCACATACTCTGCATCACACCTCCCTGAATAATCAATGACTCCACTCCTGCAAAACTACACAGAAAGTTGGTCACCCAGGTTCTGCAAGGGTACGCATTATGTGAAGACCCACTAATCACAGCCAAAGAGCCACACGGTGATGACACTGTGAAGTCTAGTTGGAATTAAACTCAAGTCTACAGCACAAACTTACACTTCAAGACGTGTCATCAAGAGAAGGTTGCTTGCCATGAAGGCCTCACATAAAAGTTGAAGAGGTATCTAACTCAGTAGCTGCTCGAATTTCAACATAGAAACACAAGACACATGGAAAAATAAGATCGTATTGGCACCTCTCAAAGTTCATAATTCTATAGTAAAATATCCCAAAGATATTGACCAGGATAAAATGCTGAATAAATAGTTCAGAAAAGAATATTTTTTAAAAAGCTCAATGAATTCCAAGAGAACACATATAAACAGCTGAACTAATTAAGAAAGACAATCCAGGATATGAATGAGAACTCAAGTAAAGAGACATTTTGGAAAAGAATCAGACAGATGTTTTGGAAAAGAAATGTTCAATAAATCAGATTAAAAATCTCAGTTGGAATTCTCACCAACAGGCTAGCTCAAGTAGAAGAAGAATATCAGGTTGAAGATAACTTTGATGAAATGTTACAAAATTCAGACAAAAATAAAGAAAAAAAAGTGAACAGAGGATATGAGGTCTCTGGGACATCATTAAAAGATGAAATGTACATATAATTGGTGTGACTTGGGGGAGTTATAGGCTGAAGGCACAGAAAACCTATTCAATGAAGTAATAGTGGAAAATTTCTCAAACGTTGGGAAAGACATGGACATTTAGATACAGAAAGCATTTAGAATTCTAAATAGATATGAACAGAAAAGAACTTCTCTACAATGTATCATAGTTAAATTACCTAAATTAAAGGACAAAGAAAGAATGTTAAAAGCTTTAATAGAGAAAAGTCACATTTGAAAGCAAACCCACTAGACTAACAACATATTTCTGAGCAGATATGCTAAAGTACAGGAAGGCCTTTCAAATCTTGAAAGAAAAGAACTGCCAACCAAGATTGCTATACCCAGCAAGATTAACCTTCAGAATCAAATACAAATAAAGACAAGGTAAGTATAAGCTAAGGGAAGTCATGACTAGCATTAAGAAGACATTTAATGGAGCTGGAGAGGTGGCTCAGCAGTTGGAGTGCTTGTCTAGCATGTGTGAGGACCCGGGTTCAAACCCCAGCAACACATACACAACTAACTGTTGGAGAAATAAAGGCAGGATTTAAAAAACAAATGAAATTGATTCTCTCTTTCTCTCTCTCACTTTCTCTTAAAAAAAAGAAAAACATTTAAGGGAATATTGCTTCATATGATAAAGACAGACAAGTACAAGATTTTTAAGCACATGAAAGAATAAATCTTAGTGGAAGAGTAGACACACAAATAAGAAATAAGAAAGAATCAAGCATTACCAATACAATAATCCACCAAACTTCTATGATGAATAAGAGGGTAATAAATGAACATAGAATATTCAAAGCAGGGGTTGGAGTGGTGGCTAAGTGATTGGGGCACTTGCCTGGCATGTGCAAGGATGCGGGTTCAAATCCTAGCACTGCATACAATTGATTCCCCCCACCCCGCTCTCTCTCTCTCTTTCTCTCTCTCAATGTTCCTTTCTCTCTTAAAATAAAAGAATATTCAAAGCAACCAGAAAAATACAACAAAATGACAGGAACAAATACGAACAACAACTCACATTAACAGAAACCATGTTAACAGAATGGATAAAAAAGAAATTTAAAAAGGAGACCATATAATCATCTCAATAGATGCAGAAAAAGCACTGGACAAAAATTCAACTTTATTTCCTAATGAGAATTTTCAGCAACTCAGAAATAGGAGAAAATTCTATCAACCTGATGAAGGGCATCCACGGAGAACCTGTAACTAGCATCATACATAACACGGACCAAAGAATCCGTAACTCTGAGGGTCAGGAACATGACAAAGGTGCCCACTATTTTATCAAACGTTACACTGGAGTTTCTTTCCAGAAAAATAATGCAGGAAAAAGAAATAAATCTCAGACATTATTCAGGAAGAAGTAAAGCTGACCTTATTTGCAGGTGACATGTTATTTATGGGTAAAATTCTATAGAGTTTACAGGAAAGATTCTGAAACTAATGAGTGAGGTTGGTGAGGTTGCAGAATCTAAGATTAATATACAAAAATCAGTAGCATTGGGGCTGGAGCTCAGCAATTACGGTGCCTGCCTTGCATGCGTAAGACCACGGGTTCAAACCCCAGCACCATGTACACAACTATGTGTCAGAGCAACGAAAGCCACACAAAAAACTAAATAAAATTGATTCTCTCTCTCTTTCTTTCACTGTTCTCTTTAAAAAATCAGTAGCATTTCTACACATCATCTACAACAGATATTGAAAACTTGAAAATATGAAATTTAATAATATTATAAATTTTGTGAAATATTTATAGTTATGAAAAGCCTGTCACTGAAAACCACATAACATTGCCAAAATAGAGGCCTTAATAAATAGGGAGACATATCATGTGTATGGATTGGAAGACTTAATGTTCTTAGGGTATTAATTATCCCTATTATTATAGTTCTAATGCAATTTCAATCAAAATCACAGCAGGCATCTTTTGAAATAGAAATTGATAGACTGTTTCTAAAATTCACATACAGATGCAAAGACTTTAGAATGATTTTGAAAAATAAGAGCAAAGTTGGAGAACTTATACTACCTGACTTGAAACTTATTAAGTTACAGTAATTAAGACACATTGTAACATCAGCTCAAAGATGGATAAATAGATAATTAAGATAGGCTGGAAAGTCCAGAAATAAGTCACATGTATAGACAACTGATTTTTTTTTAAGAGGGAAGGACAGTGAGAGAGAGAGAGAGAGAAAGAGAGAGAGAATCCGTTTTTATTGAGTTTTTTACATGGTTTTCGTTGCTTCAACACTTAGCAGTGTATGTGGGTGCTGGGGTTTGAACCTGTGTACTTGTGCATGCCAGGTAAGCACCGTAACCACCGAGCCACCGCTCCAGCCCCAGACAGCTGATTCTTGACAAAGGTACAAGGTAATTCATTGGAGAAAGGAGTTTTTTTCCTACATGGTGCTGGAACAATTGTACACCCACATGCAAGAATATTAACTTCAATTAATACCTTATATCATGTACAAAGAGCCAGTTGGTTGCAGACCTAAATGTACAATTATGAATTTTCAGGATAAAACTTAAGAGAACATTTGTAGTTGCTCCAAATGCAGAAACAACAGAAATATCCATGGACAGAGGACTGGATAAACAAATCGTGGGTACAGTTGTACAATCGATTATTACTGCACAATAAAAAGGAAAGGAGTATTATTTAAGTCAGCTTTTTTGTTGCTGTGACTAAGACACCTGACAAGAACAATTTTAAAGAGGAAAAGTTTATTCAGGGGCTCATGGTTTTAGAGGTCTTAGTCCATAGGAGGCTGGATCCATTGCTCAGGGCTCAAGGTGACTGAAGACTGTGGCGCAGGGAAGCAGCTCAATATCTGGATCCAGGAAGAAGAGAGAGAGAGAGAGACTTCATGCCAGATACAAAATATATACCCCAAAGGCACTCCCCCGATGACCAACCTCCTCCAGCCACACCCTATAAGAGGATCAACTCACCGAATGGGTTAAGGCTCTTATAACCCAATCATTTCACCTCTCAGACTTCTTGGGTTGTCCCACACAAGCTTTTGGGGGACACCCTTCATCCAAACCATAGCAACTATTGAACTGATACATGAAACCAGAGTATATACTATATGACTCTATTTTTTGTAAAATTCTAGTAAAACAATTATAGTAACAGAAAGCTGTCTAAGGGGGTTGAGCAGGGGAGGAAAGAGGGAGAGCAGAGGAGACTTCTAGAGGAGATGGATGTGTTCTTATCCATAATTGATTATGATGTTGTTTTCCTTCATATAAACATGTGTCAACATATCAAATTACACACTTTAAATTTTTGCAGCATATCGTATATCAATTAAAACTCAATAAATTCTATCCTTGGGAAATCATCACAGATGCTACAAAAATGTATTTATAGGGATGGTCATCACAGAAATATTGATAGGAGTGCAAAAAAATCAGAGGCAGATTAAATCCCCAAGTAATGGGAGGATAGAAAGGAAAATGTTCTTCAACATTGTAAAATGTTACATGTTTATGTAATATGAGATTTGTGATAAACTTCCCGATCCAGGGAAAGTCACACAATACGTAGGAAAGCAGGGTGTAAAACCTTGAAGTCTAATCACAATTCAGCTGCCTTTTCCCACCCACACCCACTGGTAGATAAAACCCTTGAAGGAGAGGTAATAAATTATCCGCTAGATCGTAATGGGTAGTGATGTGGTAGGTAATTTTTGTATTCTTATTTATTCTTTTACCTCCTCACCATGAACATTGCATTTTATAATAGTCATGATTAACAATTTTACCCAGAAAATAATTTCTTTGGTCAGCGTGTGTGCACGCACACACGTGTATGTAGTTGCAGCGATGGGACTCAGGGCCCTCCGCATGCGGCAAGTGGACTGGTCACTGAGCTACTCCCCCAGCCAACATCTTTTCACCCAGGTTGGTGAAAATACCGATTCATGAACCATCAGCTGCTAGATACTTGCTTACATGTGTTGCTGGCCTCTTTAGGCCTCTGTGTTTGTGGTAGGTTGCATTTTTGGTCACAATGGTTTGGTCCCTCCTTGTGGATGGAGGATGATGTCAGACTTAGCCATGTGACTGACATTAGTCCACCCATATGAGCAAATACAACTAAGGCTACCTCCAAGCAGAAGCTTTAAACACAGTTGTGGAGTGTGGATCGGGCACTTGTGCCCCGGCTTTCTGCAAAAGAATAGCATGGTACCTAGGGGCTGTCCCTTCCTTTTGGGTCTCCCAGAGTGAAAGACGTGTGGTATTCTGCCACCTATAGCAAAGCCACAGCTGACCTGTAACCCTCGTGGAAGACGAGCGAGAACTAAAGCTTTGGCGCTGAGAGGCTGAGATTTCGGGTTTTCTCGTTACCTAGCAAAAACTGTTCAATGCAGAATGTCTGTTGTAGATGATCGGCTCTCACAAGGCATAGCGTGGGAGAGGGAATACTATAAAATCTTGAATCCTTGAAAAGATCAAGAGCCTTTTGTGTTCTATAGTCCACATCTGGGGGTAGAGGTGAACAGGTGGGGTTTGGGGCCTTTGAGCTGGTGTTGGGAGATTCTCGAAGCTGACTCTAAGTCACCGCTATGGGAGAAGGGCAAAAAGAAGACTTTGGAAATGGGTTGGTGGGATGAGAGAATGGGGTGAGATGGCAGAAATGGACAGAAAGGGTCAGCAAGGAGTGGTGCATGTAGGCATGGTGGCGGGAAGACGCAGGAGAAGGGAGATGCAGAGGAAAGCAGACACAGCAGAGGATCTAGCCAGGTGTCCTTGCTCTGCTGAAAAGCAAGGTGCTATTACTCTTCCTCAAATCCTCCTCTTGCCACTTCTTAAGCCAGAGGTGGGAGATACCCTAGTATGTGTTTTGATGAGTATCGGTGTCCCCAGATGCTCCTGGTTCCAAGCAGTCCCTGTCTCTGTCTTGTGCAAAGGGATTCTTCTAGGTTGTCCTGTGTACATGACTTACCCCTGGTGCCTCTGAGTCTTCCTGTCTTCTTAACTGGAATGTTTCTAACCTTTAGATCTACTCTTTGCTCTTCTGAGGACATGATTTCTCCACAATATACCAGCATCTTTAGCTTTGTATATGAAGTCTTTGTCCCTTTGTTGGAGAGCAGATAATTTGATGTCCTCAACGTAAGACATTTTGCTGAACATTGAGATGTAGGTGGGAAGAATTTAAATTCATAACTAATAACCAGCTTGTCTTTATTAAAAATACTTTTTCCTTTTGAAAAAAAAGTCTAATTATGCACGAGAGAAATTCACTTAGAATTAATTCACTAGGAATTAAACCAAAAAAAGAAAAAAAGGTAAGAATGTTAACAATCTTTTAAAAAGTAATTCAAATTAGAAACACTAATTATAGGAACTCCTTTATATAACATGAAACAGCTCTCTGAGGCATGGGGAAGAGGGATTGCTGTGAAGCTAACTCACAGGGAACAAAATTTCTGATTTATGGTGGAATTTGTGTGAATGGGAAATTAAATTTCCTGCACGGATGTACTGGCTAGCCCTGCTGATAATCTAATTGTTTCTGGAGAGATCACAGGACACAGCATGACTGGCAATCGACTCTGGAATCAGGGACTGAAGGTTCGCCATGTTGGATTTTGGAAGTCAGGAAAAGAGTCCAACTGTTTGAGTAGCCTCTGATCTGAGCGGTCAGAATAAACCAGGGAAGGCCAGACTGCATGGGATACATGGATTATGGTGCTATAAGTGGAACTGTGTTCCCTCTCCCCAAGTTTATATGCTGGAATCTCATTAGGTCAGAATGCGCTTATTTGGAGGTGGATGTTTTAAAGGGATGACTGTTGTCAAGTGAAATTATTGGGATGGGCCCTAATTCAATATGACTGGTGTCTTCATAAGAGAGCAGGACATAGATACTCACAAAGGGTAAGAACTTTGAAGACAGAGGAAGAAGGTGGCCATCAACAAGCCACTGAGAAAGGCCTTGAAGACACACCCCCTGCTGACACCTTGAGCTCAGACTCACGGCCTCCAGCATTGTGAGATAAAATTTCCGTTGTCCAAGCCTCCCAGGCTGTGGTGGTCACTGATGGCAGTTTTAGCAAAGTAACACAAAGTGAAGGTCAAGAGTTACTTTATGGATTTTTAAATTTTGACTTCTTTCTCTCTCACTCTCTCTTAGATTTATAGCCTAAAATGATTGGGAAACATTGGGTTAGAAGAGTGCACCGTGCTTCCGGAGTCAGGGATGGATCAGGGAGGCCATCTGCTCCCTCAAGTGGGTCCTCACTGCCAGAGCACACAGAGGCCTCTCGCTTCCCTTCAGTAGGAAAAGAAACCCCCGGCTTGCAAAGGGAACTCTGATGTCATGTTTGTGAAATTCAATGTTTCTGTTTTACCAGGGCAAAAGAAAAAAAAAGTGTGTTAGAACAAAGCATAATCTATAAAAATGCAAATTATTTATACGGAGTGTTTTAAAGGGAGAAACTTATTACCCGGTGATCTCAGCCATTTGGAATTCTCCCAGGAGCCTGGTAGAAAGCAAGAAAGCTCGCAGATCAGTAAGACTCAATGTCAAAAAGCCGTGCCCTGAAGTTCACTTTCTTTACTCTCCCTTTTAGTTCCTCTGTCCCTCATTCAGTCTCTCTATTCTTATTTTAAGCCCTAAAAGCTTGAAAATAAGTATTATTTTAACTTTAAAACATTTTGAAAAGCATTGTCTTTGTTGCTCAAAGTCAGGGGTGGACTCCTTTAGTTGGGCTAATACCTGTGATGAGTTTAATGTTTCAGGACACCTAGAGACCTATATTCCTCAAAAAGTCACTTTGCTACCAGGCCTTGGGTTCAATCCCCAGGTCTGCCAAAAAAAAAAAAAAAAAAGTCCCTTTGCTTTCCCCTTATTTTTTATTAAAATTATAATAGTCTTTAGATATAACCACTCACATTTCTGCTCTGTGGGTGGGCTAATTCATTTGCACGCACTTGAACAGATAGGCAGCCCCTAACTTGTAGCATAGTCTGCAGCTCCAGTCTGCTCAGGAGGAGAATGTGCCGGAATTTCCATGGCCCTCTTGGGACAATGCAGCTGACAGCAACAGGGTCCAGTCATCTCCACAACCTGACAGGGCAGCGTTAATGGCCTGCCTCCTTTCCTATCTTTGGAACTGATTTCTTTTTCTTTTTCTTTTCTTTCTTTAAATAAAGAGAGAGACAGTGAGAGAGACAGAGAAAGAGAGAAACAACTTTATTTAGTTTTTCACATGGCCTTCGTTGCTCCAACACTCAGTTGTGTACGTGGTGCTGGGGTTTGAACCCGGGTCCTCGTGCTTGCCAGGCAAGCGGCGAAACCGCTGAGCCACTGCTCCAGGCCCGTGGAACTGATTTCTTGTACGAGTTTCTCAGGATTCCATGTGTTGGATTTCTTACTGTGCTTTGAAATTTACATTTCTGAACCTGGAATGTGCAGCTCTTATGACTTGAATACAGCACTCACCAGTGTTGATTTACCTTATTATTTTTTTTTCCCGGAAAGGCAGGGGGGTGGAGATCACAAAGAGGGAGGATAGTAGTGTTTTTAAAGAGAGAGGGACAGTGAGAGAGAGAGAGAGAGAGAGAGAAAGAGAGAATCAGTTTTATTTAGCTTTTCATGTGGGTTTTGCTGCTCTGACACTTCACCGTGTACGTGGTGCTGGGGTTCAAACTTGCACCCTCACACATGCCAGGCAAGTTCAGTAACCACTAAGTCACCAGTCCAGCCCTGAGGACTAGGCTTTTTTTTCCTTTTCTTCTTTCTCTTTCTTTAAAGAGAGAGAGGGACAGTGTGCGATAGACAGAAAGAGAGAATCAGTTTTACTTAGTTTTTCATGTGACTTTCGTTGCTCTGTCACTTAGTTGTGTATGTGGTGCTGGGGTTCGAACTCTCATCTTTGCACAAGCCAGGCAAGCGCCGTAACCCAAGTACTAGCTCTGTTTTTTTTTTTTTAAATAAAGAGGACAGTGAGAGAGAGAGAGAGAGAGAGAGAGAAAGACAGACTCAATTTTATTTAGTTTTCCATGTGGACTTCGTTGCTCCAAGACTTTGCTGTGTATGTGGTGCTGGGGTTTGAACCCACGTACTTGCGCGTGCCAGGCACGTGCTGTAACTGCTGAGCCACCGCTCCAGCCCAGTACTAGGCTCTTAAAGGGGAATTTGACCAAGGTCTACCAGAACAGTTGACCTGACTTCCTGCATCCTTATCCTACCTTGCTAAGGTGACGTATTTCACACAAACCCAGCAGCTTGGCTCCATAGTTCTCAGGAGCCAGGAAATTGGAAAGATGGAGGTGCTGATAAGGGCAAAATGACAGCTAATGCACTAATATGGATGGTGACAACCAACATATTATAGGTTGACTTAAGAACTTGGGAAGCTAATACACGCTGTGCACCTCAGTGGTCCCTGCCATGTGTCAGTCCTCGGTGAAGGACACCATTAAACAACCAAAAAGATGAACGATGGGACCATTGAGTAATGACAGAGACTCTCTTTGATCAAACTTTGGCCCTGCTCCTCTGAGTCCTCTTCTCAGATAGCAGTTGACCTTGGCTCCTATTCTCGCCAGCCCTGTCTAACTCAGTGGTGGCAGGAATCCCGGCAAGCCCGTTTAGACAGAATCCTCCCTACTCTTGATATCTGATGACCCTGGCCTGCCTTTGACAAGCATGCTCCTCTTGGTTTGGTGACTCCCCTGTCCTTAATGCTTCCTCTCGTGAAATTCCCGTCCAGTGCCCCCTCCCTCTGCTAGTCGGTTGTTAGTCCCCAGGGGTTGGTTTAGTGGGAGTTGAGCTTGATTTCCCTCCCCAATCGCTTGCAGTAATCTTGACATCAATTACAACGGTCCTAAATCAAGTCATCTTTACCATTCTCACAAGTGTCAGAATAAATTTTTCTTGCACAATAACTAAGAAGACAATCTTATTGCTGCAACTTGAATATAGATGCTTGAGCTATTTGCTATCCTGATCCCAAGAAGTTTAGGCACCAGTGCTTGCCCATTTTCCTCTGGGTAGCACATGACTGGGAGAGAAGCCCTGCAGATTATTATTTTGATTTGGTTTATACCAAGGCAGGGCTGTATGAGTTGTTGATTGACAACAGATCCAGCTGAACCCCAGCATACTCCTAGTGGACATATCTCATCCTGGTGTGGGGCTGTGTCACTACTGGTAATAAAAAATATATAGAAATCTAGAAATTGCTGAAAGCTTCTAGAAAGGTGGAAGAAGGCTTCTCTCATAAAAGAGGAGGGGTCCAGCAAATTGGTAGGAGGTCAGAACCTGGGGAAAAGGTGGACTGAGCCAAGTTCCCAGCAGCAGGAGTAAGTGAGGAACTTTTCAGAACAGTGGTGTGGAATATGTGAGTTTAAGTTGCTTGACACCATGGATTATAATCCCCTTATTGCCCCTGGTCCCCCAGTATGTCTGTTATACAAAACTGGTCTTGCAGCAGGGGAGCAGCAGGGATTTAGAGCTTTAGCAGGGAAAGGGGCTGTGCCTAGCAAGCCCCTACTCAAACAGCGAAAGCAACCAACCCTCTCTCCTGTAAGTCCGGAAGCAGTGCTGTCCTGCCTTCCTCCATCAAAGCCTTCTGTCAGTAAAGAAAAGTTCTGGGCGCGGGCACTCCATTCCGTTTTGTAGAGTTTATTTACAGTCATGCACTGGAGGTGATGTTTCAGCCCCCAGTGGCCTGCACACATTGTAGCACGTGTTTTATTGTTATTTATTGTTGTTTTATGGTGATTTTTTAACAGTTTGCTTAAGACAACATGCCAGGACATGTTGGCAGCCTTGGGCATCTTGTTTAGTGCATCTCCCCACTGCATCAAGAAGCCACCTCAAGTGATTGACCTGTGCCATCCAGGTGTGTGTAAGAATACGATATTCTCACTAAGACAAAATTGGCTGGCACTTTCTGAGAATGTGTCCTTGTTATCAAATGTGCATGACTCTGATTGACTGTTGATTACTATCTCATGGCCTTTTCTCCCTGACAGAGAGCTACAGACCAAACCAAAGAAGCATCCTCTTTGACCTGAGCTTAGAATCTTAGTGTCTGGCTTCCCTTTCCTACTCTTCTTGTGCTATTATAGTAAGATATGATGGGTGTTAAAAAAGCAAACGTTAGAGAATTAAAGAAAGGAGGAGGTGGGGCATTGCCATTAACGTTCTAGTAATTTACTTTTGCACCCTAATGGGCGGAGCTGAGGGGATGTGCAGCAGCTGGGTGCCATGTTGGAAGGCCAGCTGGAAAGGAGGGCGACCCTTCCAGGATGGGGAAGGAGAAGCCTGGCTGTCACATGGTAGCAGACATCAGGTACTCAGCTCCGTCACTGACAAAGGGCTTGGGAGGAAAGGAAGATGGTGCTTGGGCCAAAGTGTGGAGCTCCTTGTGTTTCTCAGGCTGTGGTCTATGGACCTTCCATCAACCGAACCTACTGGAAAAACCTCAGTTGTAAACAATTGTAATCATAAGTTTAAAAGGGGGGAAAAGTCATAACAACTTCCTCAGGGAGCAACCTCAAAATATTCCATTCTTGGTTGCTGAGTGTGTAGTTCCAAACTCTGGACAAGGAATCCTTGACTTCTCAGAAAATAAGGAGAGGTGCCCACCCCAAAAGGATGGGTGTGGTACCCTTTACCAGCACTGGCTAGTTAAAATTTCTATTGTGGTAAAGTATATGTAGCAATTTTTCATTTTCGCCATTTTAAAGTGCATTAAGTTCATTCACAGCTTTGTACAACGGTGGTTCCAAAATCTTTCAGTCAACTCAACGGAAATTTTGTACCTGCTAAATAATACCTCCCTTTTCTTCCCTGTCCCAAGAACTGGTCCCTATAATCTGCATACTGTCTTTTTGAATTGCTTGTTCTAAGTACCTCTTATAAGTGGAATCATACAATATTTGTCTTTTGCATCTGGCTTATTTAATTTAATGTAGGATTTTTAGAGATTCAACTCTGCTGTGGTGTAGCAGAGCCTCGTTTCTTTCTTTCTTTCTTTTTTAAAGAGAGAAGGACAGTGAGAGAGAGGGGAGAGAGAGAGAATCAATTTTTATTGAGTTTTTCACATGGCCTTTGTTGCTCCGACACATAGCTGTGTACGTGGGTGCTGGGGTTTGAACCTGTGTACTTGCGCCTGCTGGGCAAGCACTGTAACCGCTGAGCCACCTCTCCAGCCCCGCAGAGCCTCATTTCTGATGGCCTAGTAATATTCTACTATATGGCTTAACCACATTTTGCCCAGCACTATTCTTGTGGAATTTGGAGCAGTGAAACCATTCAGATATTCAGGGCCTATTTTTTTCTCTCCCAGAATTAGCAGAACACATCATTCAAAACCCAACATATCTCTCTCTTGCATCTCTTCCAGCTCAGAAACCACACTTTAGAGTCCACTGTCTTAGTGGGTTGATGAATCAGCCCAAGCAAGGAAATGAAATTGGGCCAGCTGGGTGTTATGAGGCTCAACCAGGAGGCGGACATGGAGCTGAGTCTTGGCTTTCCAGTAACTTCCCCTTTTGTAGATATATTTTCGTACTTTTGTAGCTAACTATGTTTCTAGTTCATATATATAAGTATACACACACACACACACATACATACACTCACGTACATATGTATATACAGATATACGGAACACATTCAGCTGCATGTAACAGATTTATTTTTTTCACACAGTGAGTCCAAAGGCAGGTGGCTTCTGGCATCAATTCCACCACTCGAAGGTTTCAGGGCTGGCATCTTTGCGATTGTATGATTTTTCACTCACAATCTCAAAATGGCTTTACTGCTCCAGCCAGGTGAGTGGTACGTGCCCAGGATCCCAGCAGCTTGGGAGGTTGAGGCAGGAGGACCACACAAGTTCAAAGTCAGCCTCAGCAACCTAGTGAGGTCCAAAGCAACTTAGTGAGACCCTGTCTCTAAATAAAAAAATTAAGAGTTGGGGATGTGGCTCAGTAGTAAAGTGTCCCTGGGTTAAATACTTGATTAAAAAAAAAAAAAGCTTCACCACTCCAAATATCCCATCTACCCTCCTAACAGAAAAAGGTGGGAGACTGCTGCTTTCCTGGAGTCCCCCAGGGGATTCCACATTACGTTTTCCTTGTTAGAATACTACCCCATGCCTATCTGTAATTGAGAAACATCTGCCTTTAGGGAACAGGATTGGATTCAATTGATCCTGGTCCGTTGCCTGGAGGTGGGAACATTATCTTCCCAAATAAAATTGGGATTATGTAGGCAAGGAAAAAAAAGAACGAGAAAAACAGTATAATACTACGTACATGTGCACTTACGTGAGACGGCTTGTGTTTCCTGAGACACTTTCTACCTCGTGTGGGCCTATTCTCATCCTCTAAGTTCTAAGAATATCAGAGTTGTCTGGTCGTCTATATTTCCCTCTTGAGTAGGATGATTAGTCCCCAGTAAAAACGGGATGATGTCACCAACAGACAGGTTGGCAAGTTTCCCTGGACAGGGGAGTATGTGCAAGAGAGGGCTGGGAACGTGCTGGCTTCTTGCACCCACCAAAGTCTGGTTAGGTTAGTGCAGAGAAGGCCGGTTGAGACCCTGTGTCAGGCCGGCAGCCAATGTGAGCAGGGATTTGGGCTCTGTTTCTTTAAGGCCCTGAGCCCACACTGCTCATGATATTTCCTAATTACATCCTTTAAATGTTGAATCACTTTCTTTTCTTGCCCTTTGGGGGAAAAAGTCATGTTTCAAAAAAAAAAAAATCTTATCAATGATTCAATCAAAGAACTGTCATTAACGAGAAGCCAAAAAGAAAAAAAGATCCCTAATGTTATATTTGGGCAGATTTCAAGAGTTAATTTATATTTCTAAATGTGAATGTAAATTAAAAGGCTAAATACTTGAAATAAAAAAAATCTTCCTTTTTTGACATTAAAGTCAGTGAATTGATCACATTTGCGGAACACAGCTAGTAAAAAGTGCTAATTTATGGCTAAGTAATTAAACGGGAGACAGATGGAGAGTCAAATGATCTTTCCTCACATCCAGATTTGCATAGTGTTCCTGTTGGTACATGCTCCTATTGCTCTGGGTGATGCCCTCCAGGACTGGAAGAACAGGGAGAGCTATTATGTCAGCTTCGCGCCAGCATTCCCAAGGTGGAAAAGGGAAATGGATGGAGTCACGATTTAGATAAACCCAGACCACAGTGAGATGTTCCCTCCTGGTCCCCATTCATGTTTTCTTTTGCTTCCATCTCATCATGGGAAGTAAAGGTGATTGTCACATTCTCCATTCTCCATTGCATAATGGAATTCATTGGTCTAGGATTCAGAAGAGCGTCTAGTTCCGGCTTTCTCGGTAACAAATTGCATGCTATGAAGCAGCTTTCTTCTTTCGAACCCTTTGTGGCTTGCCTTGACATTAGAGCTTACGCTGCCCAGACTGTCTTGGCGAGATGGCACAGTGGAGGAAGCAAGGGCTCTTATTATGATCCAGGATCAAACATCTACTGGCTGAGTGATCTGCGACAAATTAGCTTAACCACTATGTGCTGAAGTTTCTTATCAGCAAAATGAAGATTCTGGGTGATTATTTCATGGAAACCCCTTAGACTAGGGCTTGGCATATAATAAGTGCCTCTCAAATGTTAGATGTTTGTTTTCTCCAAGGTTCCTCCCAGCACTAAGATCCTCTGGGTCTATGTACGGAAGTAGGAAGGGAAAGTAGCTTAATGACAGCTCATCTAGCCTGCTCCTACTCTTTGTGTCAGACTTGTAAATTCTAGAAATCTACAGACTTCAGTCCCTCCCAGGCCACCCGGTGCTTACACCTACCAGGATGGTACTGGCCAGGGTGAACAGTCCATCAACCAATGCTGTATTCAGAGGTGCTAGTGGAATGTGCAGAAGGAAACCATGTCCCCATCTCCCACGCCTTCACTCCCAAAGCTCAACAGAGATGACCTGGAAGTATATGAACCTGGGATTGGCAATAAGAACTCTGTGTTCGACCCTTGAGGGGTCAGACTGCTGGGGCTGGGCCATGGAGGGAAGCAATTCCTTTGTCCGTTTTCAGAGGATTGTTTCATTGGATTTTCAACTTCCTATGGATCAGCTTCTGGATGGTGTTGCAATCCACTTCAATTTTGTTTTTGTGTTGTAGCCACTTGTTTGGGATTACAAGACTGAAATATAAGACAATACTCTCTAATGAGAGATGTATGGTATCTGTCACTATTGCCAAAAAAACTCCTTGTTTTCCTAAAAATACTCTATTCAATGTATTAATGTGATAGCAAATGAAGTTCTGTACCATTCCCTACCCAAGAATAAGAATCGGATCCAAGCTGGGCAACCTGGGTTCTCCTCTGACTATAAGTGATGTGAGTGGGGTGCCAGGCACTCTGTGTTGCCTCTCCAGCTCCAGTCTCTAGTCATCTGCCCTTTGTGGTGTCCTTAGCGATTGGCCAGTGGAATGCACTAGCAGAAACACAGGAGGGAACGTGGGGTACCCGTCCTCTTTCTTCTCTCGCTGATGGATGCTGTGGGCTTATTCGTTCCCTCTACTAACGCCTTGGTTTTGTATGGCAGCTCTAAAAACTATTAAGTCCTTGTTTTAGTTTAGCACTACGACAGAATGGTGACCTTAATTATTTCTCTTGAAAAATTAGTATCAATGTGAGCTGAAAACTGCCTTGAAGAAAAAGAATTCTAAGAAATAAATGAAAAAAAAAACACCAAAAAACCTTCAAAAGTTCTGAAGTTACTTTTTGAAAAATTAGAATCAATTTATAACCTTTGTCTATGCTTGGTAGATATTATTTTTTTATTTTTCTAAAAGTATTTTTAAATTTCTTGTGTGATTTCTTCTTTGATTCATTGATTCAGGAGGAGTATGTAGTTAAATTTTCACACTTTTGTGAATTCCCCACATTTCCTTCTCTAAGTGATGTCTAATTTAATTGCATTGTGGTTAGAAAACAGACTTTTAGCTGAGCACACTGGCATACATTTGTAATCTGAGCAGCTCAGGAGGCTGAGGCAAGAGGAACACAAGTTCAAAGCCAGCTTCAGCAACTTAGCAAGACCTCATCTCAAAAAGAAAATATATAAAATATATAAATATGGCCCAGTGATTAAGCACCTCTGGGTTCAATCCCTGGTACAAAAACGGGGGAGGGAGGAGAAAACATACTTATATGATTTCTATGATTTCAACCCTTTCAGAAATATCAAGGTTAGTTTTGTGGCCTAACATATTTTCCTTCCTGGAGAATTTTCACTGTGCAGCCAAGAACAGTGTATGTTGTTTTTTTTGTTGGGTGCAGTGTTCTACTGATGTCTGTTAAGGCTGTATCAGGTGTTGTCCTCATCTTCTATTTCCTTATTGACCCACTGTCTAGCTGCTTAACCTATTACTGAAAGTGGCGTTTGAAGCATCCATTATTAGTGCTGACTAGTCTATTTTCCCCTTTGTATCTGTTATTTTCCCTATTTTTACTTTACATACTTCTGGGTTCTGTTATTAGGTGCATATATGTTTATAACTGCTATATTTTAGCCAGATACAATGGCACATGCCTGTGATCTCATTTACTCAGGAAGCTGAAGCAGGAGGATTCCAAGTTGGAAGCCAGCCATAGCAACTTAGTAAGACCTTGTCTCAAAATAAAAAGTGCTGGTTGTATAGCTCAATGGTAGAGCACCTCTAGGTTCAATCCCTAGGACTCCCCCTGCCTCGAAGGGGATTACACAAAATGGTTATGTTTTCTTGAAGCATTGTTGCAAACCTTTGGCTGATTTCTAAAGTTCTGAAAATTTGATTTTGCCATTTTTGCCCGTGTTCTTGTTTCTGTGGAGGAGTGATTTCCAGAGATCCCTGACCTGCCTTTCCCAGTGATGTCTTTCTGTAGTTTTTAATAAAAGAAAGTCCTTGGGATTTTCAAAGAATATTGTGGTATAAGTCCTTGTTATGTGTTCTTGAAAATAGTTCCCCCCCCAGACTATTACTTTTTAGAAAAACTGGGGTACAATAAACTTTTCATGATTAAGAGTTACTAAACTGGCCATTTTTACCAGGAGGTGTGGCATGGTCTGAAAAGTGTATCTGATCTGCAGGTATCATTTTAATGCATGGCAAGATTCAATCCAATGTCTATGGAAATGTTTACTATCTTGACCATCTTTACATTGTGGGTGCTGTTTATTGATCTGTAGTTCCTTGGATCCATCTCATAAAGCACAGATGCTAAGAGTAAGACATTTTTATCCTCCTCAATGGCTGTGATCTGAACCATTTTACTAGCAGAGATGTTTGATGGAGACTTATATCTACCACATGTTATTCATATAGACATCATTCCACATAAAGAGAGGTTCACTCTGATTTTTTTCTAGGACCACGTATAGCCAATGAAGATTAATAATGAACAATGGAGAATAATTACTAAAATACTAACTAAACAAAGGAAATGACATGGAGAAGGAAGTCCAGATGAAATACAAGATGATGCCAATAAAGTTAGCAAATGCTAAAAACTGTCAGCAATGTCGTAATGGTGACATTGACATTCCTTCTCAAATAGCTAGTAGAGGTTCATATTCCTTTCCAAAGTATTAGACCTAAGTCCCGAACCAGCTGAGTTTCCCTTCACTTTCTGTCCTCACTGATAGGAGATGTCAATAATTGAGTTACCTGTTGTTTCCTTAGGTGACATGGGCTTTGGTAGCAAAGCCTAGGGCTCAGTGGTGGGGTGGCTGCTAAGTTTTATGATGCTCTGGTTCCATCTCTTGCACTGAAGAGAAAAATTAGTAGTGTGGCATGTGCCAGCCATCTGTTTTTCTCCAAGAATACCAAGGAAAACCTCTTTTATCCAATAGGTATTAAATAAAATTCAGCTCTTGCATTTTGGAAATTGCACACTAAAGATAGTCTTTATAGGCACAGTGTAATCCCAGTAGCTCAGAAGGCTGAGAGGCAGGAGGATCACAAGTTCAAAGGCAGCCTCAGCAACTTAGCAAGGCCCTAAGCAACTTAGTGAGACCCTGTCTCAAAATAAAAACAATAAGAAGGCCTCGGGATGTAGCTCATTGGTTAAGTGCCCCTGAGTTCAATCTCTGGTAAAAAATAAATTAAAAAGTAAAAGAAAAAAGAAAAAAGGAAAAATAAGGCTAGGAGTGGCCTACTCAGAACTTTAGGACTATATAAGAGCACACTGGTCATGATAAAACCAAGAGTAAAAAACCCAAAAAACTCTAACAATTAAATAAATGTCACAGTAAGTAGAGTAATTCACTTTTTTTTTTTTTAAGATGGTAGTGTAAGCTTCCTTTTTAAACTACTCTTTGGGCCAAGGCATAATTTCTTTTTTCTGATATGATGATTACGGACTGAATGTTTTTGCCCCCCCTCAAAAACAATTCATGTTGAGGGAGCTGGAGCAGTTTCTCAGCAGTTAGGTGCTTGCCTGGCATGGGTGAGGATGTGGGGTTGAACCAGCACCACGTATACAACGAAGTGTTGGAGCAATGAAATCCACAAGAAAAATTAAAATAAAAAAATTGATTCTTTCTCTCTCTCTCTCTCACTGTCCCTCTCTCTTAAAAATAAAAAAAGAATTCATGTTGAAATATAATTGTCAAGAAGATGGTCTTTGGAGGTGGGGCTCTTGGGAGGCTGATTAGGTCAGGGAGTGGAGCCCTCATGAGTGGGATCAGTGCCCTTATGAAAGGGACCCCAGGAAGCTCCCCCACCTGTTGCCCTCCTTCTACAGTGCAGCTCCACCAACCAGTTTTAGTTCTTCCGCTTCGTCTTACCCAGGGCCTCAACAACTGTGTCCACAGGAACACTGAGATCCCTGCAGTCACTGAGCAGAACCTTGGCAGGGTCAGCTGACCTTGTCCCTGACTCTGACCCTGACCCTGACCCTGACCCTGACCAACCAGAACCTTGGCAGGGTCAGCTGACCCTGACCCTGACTCTGACCCTGAACCTGACCCTGACCCTGACCAACCAGAACCTTGGCGGGGTCAGCTCCCACGTCAGCTTCCAGCCATTTGTCTACGTGGCTGCCGGGCTTTCTTCTTTCTTTCATGTGAGCTCAACTACAGCTTTCCAAAGAATTTTAAAAAGAAGACCATATTTAAGACAATGTTTCAAGAAGTTTAATGAGGGAGGTTTTTGATGTTTGTTATCTCTTATTTTCGTCTGCCATCTTGCCAGCAAAATCCTCCATCCCTGTTATTATTTTAAAAATGAGAATAAGGGGCTGGAGCGGTGGCTCAGAGGTTACAGTGCCTGCCTGGCATATGCGAGTATGAGAGTTCAAACCCCAGCATCAAGTACACAACAGAGTCTCGGAGAAATGAAAGCCACATGAAAAACTAAATAAAAATTCTCTCTTTCTCTCTCCCTCCCTCTCTCTCTCTCTCACTGTCCCTCTCTCTTTAAAAAAATAAGAATAATATGAGCATTCTAAGAATAACCAGAGCATTGGGCTTTTATTTAGCAGGTCACACTTAAGGGATGAGAGAAAGGAAAGAGATAGACTTAGTGAGGATGGAAATTCTTTTCACATTGGAAGTTTGATTTTCTGCCAGTTCTTTAGGTCTTTCTTACCAGTTTCCCAGTGTGTTCCCTTTCAATCTAGGCACGGGGGCTTGAATGATTGTTTTAGGACTAATTACTTAATGTATCAATTATTAGATATTTTACCCTTGTCCCTGTTCTTTCTTTATTAGCATCTTCACAGTTGGCTGGATCTTGGAAACACTGAGCAAAACCACTTAGTAACCATTAACATCTCCGATAGAACAGCAAATGCAGAGATGTAAGAGAGATTGGCTGGAAAAGGACCTGAATCTTCACTATCTCTGCTCTTGTTCCCTACATACGAGTGTGACAACCACATCTGTAACCTATAGGGAGCATCCTGCTGCTAAAGGGAATCTTGAATTCTCTCCTGTGGAACTTCAGGGTTCCTCGAAGGGTCCTTTAAGAATGCTGCAGGAAATATCTATCTGTGTATTTATTCAACAAATATTCACTGAGTGTTGGCCAGATGTCTGGCACTGGGTTGGGTATGGTCCTTGGGGAGATAGATCTGCCAAGTTTCTGGTCCTCAGTCCTTTAACCAGCTCTGCTGGTGTCTGCATTATAGTTGAGTCCTGGGTGAGGGGGATTCTCATGCTAAAGGAAAATTTGAAAACTTCTGTGGAATAAGTAAAGACTGAATTTGAAAGAAGTTTTTTATTCAGCAAAGCTATTTGGGAGCCATGACCTAAAAGGTGAAATTGCAGCTGCATTACATATCAGCATGCAGATGGGCGCATGATGGGCATGCGTGTTGTCTAGAACAGGTCATGTTTAGCTGCTGTAACAAATGACCTCCAAATCTCAGCGACTTACAGTGTCAAAAGTTCATCTGTTTCTTGCTGCTATGATTTAATTGTTTAAATGTTTCGACTCAGGTTGAAAGTTAATCGCCATTGTGAATGATAAGAGGTGGCCTTTGGGAAGTGATTAGGTCACGAGGGTCCCACCTTCATGAATGGATTCATGCCATCATTGAGGAAGCGGGTCAGTTATCATGGAAGTGGGCTTTTATAAAGTGAGATCGATCCTATGTGCCTGGCTCTTTTCCCCCTCTGGTACTTTGAATTGAACCCAAGGGCACTCTGCCACTGAGCTACAGTCCCAGTCCTTTTATTTTATTTTAATTTTGGGACAGAGTCTTACTAAATTGCAGAGGCTGGCCTCCTACTTGCCTTCCAGAATAGCTGGGATGACAGGAATGGGCTACCATACCTGGCGTTTTGCCATTTTTCATGTGCTCACTTGCTCTTCCATCCTGGGATGAACTTGCTAAAAGGCCCTTACCAAAAGTGTGACCTTGATCCTGGACTTCCCAGCCTCTATGCCAGGAGCTAGATATGTTTCCGATCATTATAAATTCTGTGCTAGTAACAGAAAACTCAGACTAACATATTACGTTCATTGTGCATTTCCTGTGGCTCAGCTTGGTGTACATTTATTTAACTTGGGGGCTCAGGCTGACAGAGTCAAACGTTACCTGGAACACTGCTAGTCTTTCGCAGAGGTGAAAGAAGGAGACGGGGAACTTTATACGGGCATTTACAGCCCTGCCTGGAAGTTGCACTGTTGCTGTTCTTGACTCCTCGTTGGATAAATAAGTTAAGTGGTTTCCCCTGGTATCATTGGCACAGAGATAGATGTTCTTTCCACAGAGAGGGGGCAGCAAATATTTGGTAACAACAATGCAAGGTGCTGTAGTACTTAGTAAACATTTGTCAATTAAACAACGCTAAGCAATAAATACTGAAACCCCAATGCATTATCAGATTCCAACCCTATAAACAAGGCTGTCTGGGTAGAAATCCGTGATCATGTGCTTCTTGTGTTATGGAAAGAGCTGATGAGCTTAAAATAATCTCAAGATTTTTACTGCCACAGCTAAGTCACAACTACCCTTGGACACTCCCCACCCTTGGGTAAGGAAACCACAACCACCCCATGTCCCCAGCCCCATATCTATTCTGCCTTTTGGAAATGTGTTGGGAAGTGTTAGAAGGAAAAATGTCCAGAGCATCTAAGGATTAAGAAGAAATTTGCATCAACAGAAAGTCAGGCTATAAACGCCCCCAGGAGTTGAAGAGCTTAGTTCCAGAGCCAGGTTGCATAAAACAGGGCTTTAAAAGGAATCTGAAGCCATCCTACGTAAAACAAATAGCCCACCAACAGGAAGCCTCCAAGGGGGACACAGAGCACGAAGGAACGAAATGGATTCCAGACTACTATGAGGGTTTACTTGATTGAAACAAGACCGACACATGGAATCATTCTCTCCGGGAGTCCACCACGTCCCCTTTACTGCAAAAAAATCATGAAAGAAAGTATGCGAAAATTTCAGAGCAGCTGAGTTGCACAGAGGAAAGAAGAAGCTTCTTGTGCAACAAAAGATACAGGAGGGCAAGATGTGGTTGGGCTCTGCAGAGTGAGTGACAGAAACTCCATTCAAGCTAACCTGGGCAAAAGGGGTGGATCTAGCTTTAGGTACGGCTGGATCCAGGAGTTCATGCAATATTACATCATTCTCTGTCTTGTTACCTATTTATTCAGTTTATTCACAGGCTGGGTCCACTACACCCAGATTTTCTTCACCTGCCTTGGCTGACCTTTCAAACATCTCTGAGTGCAGCTACCTGCAACAGAAGTAAGTCCAGAGCCGGCTGCTGGCCTGTGTGGGTTTTTCCTTTGCAATTGATCAGGCTTTTGTGAGCTGCTGCCCAGGTCTTCTGGCTTTCACCCTGGGCCATTCACTGCTGGTTATCAGCCATCAGTCTTTCATAATCTTTCCTCACAGAGCCAGCAGGACAGCAGTGCTCAGCCAATTCTGCTGTCTTTATAGGCTCTGTCCGACTTCTCATGTCATTTTTCACATGCCTGCATCATTGCACCTGCCATCACACTCCCTTCCACTGGACATTTCCCACACCAGCCTGGTGATCTTCAGCAATTGAGCCATTGCTTGCGACAGGGGTCATCCTTGCTTCACCTGCCAACCCAGACATCATCCTCTTTGTGTACCCGACTGCAGATAAAGGAGTCTTAAATTCCTGCTCCCCAGCCTGTGTTGTCTGACCTCTCTCATCACCATGTAAGCTTCTGGGTCCTCTAAGAAACAACAGTGAAATGGGATTAAGCATGTAGGAATTTTAGATTTTTTAATTAGTGCCTTATAATTACACGTAATAGTGAGATTGAGTGGGATACATTCATACGTGCACATAACCTAATTTGCTCATTTTCATTCCCTGTGGCTCTCCTTGCCCTCCCCTGACCCGCTCCTTCGACTCTGAGTCTCCTTTTCTCTCTAGCTTCCACAAATAAGAGAAAACGCATGACCTTGACTTTCTGAGTGCAGCTAATTTCATGTGACATGATGTCCTCTCGTTCCATCCATTTTCCTGGAAATGACATAATTTTGTTCTTCTTTATCACTGAGTAAAACTCCGTTGTGTATATTTCCCACATTTTCGTTATCCCTCTTCAGCTGGTAGGCTCCCAGGCTGTTGCCGTAACTTGGTTATTGTGAATTGCACTGCTATAAGCAAGAGTATGCATGCATCACTTTAGTAGGATGCAAGGATTTTATTGGAGCAAATAATTGTGGGAAAATGAGAAAGGGACTTGAAAAAGGTGGGAGGGCCATCAGACCATGAGAGAAAAGGAAGGAAGGGAAGGTCCTCGAGGGACAGGCAGTCTCTGAAAAGTCCTGCCAAGGTGCTGGCTGCCAGAGGGGTTCTGTCTCCAGACCAGACCAGATAGGATCCAGTACAAAAAAATGTTCAGGAATCCTTGTTAAAAATTATTTAAAATTTCAAGAGAGTGATAGCAGGGCCAGCTTTATTTAATTTTTTTTATAGAAAGAGGGACAGTGAGAAAGAGAGAGAGAGAAAGAGAAATACTTTTTTATTTAGTTTTTCATGTGACTTTTGTTGCTCTGACACTTTCCTGTGTATGTGGTGCTGAGTTTCGAACCCGTGTATTCACGCATGCCAGGCAAGTGCTGTAACCACAGAGTCATGGCTGCAGCCCCACAGAGCCAGCTTTAAACCAGGCAGATGGTCTTTCAGAGTTCAGGGCTTTGTGCGACTGACTATCTGAGTCTCAGCCATGAGCCGTGGTGGGCTGTCTTAGTATCACTGCCATGTGGATCTAAGAGCCCAGCAGTGAGACCCTTGGACGATCATGCTTCCTGTAGCTGGAGGGCTTTAATCTTCATGGGATTTATGTGTACTAATGGTGTAAAAATCAGAATTTACTCAACTCTCAGTTGATAACCATATGTCCCATCATCATTTATTGAACAACTGGTCTTTTCCTTCTGATTGAAGTCCCCCTTGTGTCACATATTCGATTCCCATGTACGTATGACCAACAGGAAGTGATCAGTGAAGCTGCCCTGGTCCTATTCAAGCTGGCTTCCCAAGAGAGCAGACGCCACAGCTCGAGTTGTGTTGAGGCACCATGAAGGTCTGGAGAAGGGTGTCTCAAGATGGGATTGGTAGCTCCTGTGCCCTTAACATTACAGGGTATATAACAACTAAGATTGGAGTTAGGATTTTCCTGAGAGAGCCAAACTGAGTCACCTGTTCCAAAATGGTGGTTGAGTTGTTTGTTCTTCCTCCCAGGTTGGGGAAAAGGCTCCACTCAGAGAGCTTTCCGTGCTGTCTCCTGGTGTTGGGTGGATGCCAGAAAAGACCCAGCCCAAGAATATTCAGAGGGCTTACTGCTCTATACACAAGGGCAGGTGACCGTGACCCTCAGTTTCCTGCATGACCCCTCCAGGTGTGCCCTCAACATCACCCACCAGCTCTGGGCTTCACTGGGGCTGACTTCACAGCAGCCCCAACTTGGCTCCCTATCCTTGGGGTTCCCCTCGGACATGGCCATTGGGAACCTCCAGAGCGGAGGTGGACAGGAAGAGGCGGGAGCCCCAGTGGGGATGTGGCCAGGGCTTGCGCTGGACTTGGGCACCTCTCCTTCCTCAGCCCCTTTAAGCTCAGGGGGAGAGGGTCTCCTGCTTTGCAGGCCTCAGGGGACTTCCTCTTCCTGGTCTGCTTCCCTGGAGTCTGCTCCCACTGTTATCACTCAACCTCCAGCCATCAAGTCAACTTGCCTTGCCCTCCCAAGCGTGCTGTCTGTGTGCGTTGGGCAGCAACCTCAATGCGACATCCTCTCATTTTTTAGATGACATTTTGGCTTTTTTGTTGTTGTTGTTGTTCCCGTAATTCAAACTGTAATACGTGATTACCACGGAAAGCGTGGAAATTAGAGGCGTACTGTAGAAAATGTGCAGGGATTATTCTTCATGCTTCTCTTTAATGCTAAATGCCCAATCCTTAGATGGTTGCACTTAGGCCCTGTGCTTCAAACCCATCTGCATCTTCAGCTACATTTCTCTTCCGAATTCCCATTTTGTATGACCAAAACCTCGTACATGCTGACAAGTGCTATACTGTGGAGCTACAGCCCCAGCCCCCAGAGCCTTCGGATTGTGTCTACCTGGTGTCTGAGAGAGCTCCTGATCTCCCTTCTCCGCTATGTCACCAAGCCACCCAACGTCCAAAGCTCCATTCTTCCTTCAGGTGGTCTTATTCAGGGCACCTGACACACAGGGTTACCTGTGCCCCAAACTTGGAGTCCCTGGTAACTATTTCCCCATTACTCCCTGTTATGGGCAGAATGTGTTCCCCCAAATTCACACGTTGACATCCTTACCCCCATGTGATGGAGTCAGGAGGTAGGGAATTTGGAGAAGTCTCTTATGCCCTTTGAAGATATGCAGAGAACATTATCATCATAGGACACCGAATCTGCCAGTGGCTTCCTGCGGGAATTCTCAGCCTCTAGAACTGTGAGAAATAACTGTTGCTTAAGCCGCCCGTTCTATGGTATTTTTGTTACAGCAGGTTCAGGAGTAAAGCACTCTCTTCCCCTTTGATCCCCCCCACCACCCCACATAATAAAAGCTATGTGAATGTACTCTTTCTCAAAATATCTTATTATTCTGGGATGATTCAAGATGACACAATGCCTACATGATGACATAAATTGCAGTAAGTGACGTAGGCATGGGGACATGTTAGGCTAACCAAGCATTGGAAGGAGGGTGATGTGCTTCAGGTGATCCTGAATCATTTCCCACTTAATATTTTCAGATTGCAGCTGACTGTGGGAGACTGAACCTTTAGAAATTGAAGCCACACATAAGGAGGTGTGTTATATTTTTGTGCCCGTCTTTGCAGGGCTTTTTTTTTGTGGGGGGGAGTACTGGAAATTGAACCCAGGGGCACTTAACCACTGAGCCACATCCCAGCCCTTTTTATTTACTTTTTAAATTTTGAGACAAGGTATTGATAAGTTGTTAAGTTGCTGAGGCTGGCTTTGAACGTCAAATTCCACAGCCTCAGCCTCCCAAGACACCAGGATTATAAGCATGTGTCACTACACTATTTTTTGCACATTTTTTGAAGGAATTCTTTTAAGGATAAATACCTAACAGTAAAATTAATGTATTAAGATTAAAAAATCTATAAATCTATGAGATCTTTATATATATATATATATATATATATATATAGTTTTTAGTACAGTATGATTTTCTCATTTCTGAGAAACCAGTATTGAACATTCAACAAAATCCTCCTTGTATATTTGGATTATATTTATTTTCCTTAAAACAATAAATGTATTCTAAATATTTATCTTTATAGATTTTGCCTTGTTACAGTTGGTATTTCAATAAAATTGGAGTGCTTCTGAAAAAATATTAGGAGGCTTTCTAAAAATATCACATCAAGGCAAAAATGTTCAGATTCGAAAATGAAATGTGTCCACAGTAATTGAATCCCACTGCAAGCCAATTCCTCTTCGTTCCGAGGAGCAGAGAACATTGCCCAGCGAGAGTCGTGACTGTGGCGCATTACCCAGGACTTGCTTTGTGTAAAAGCCAGGAGGCCAGAGGTACAGACAGAAAAAACTCCAGCTTCAGTGTGAGACCGTGGTGCTCATTACATCTCTGTACACTGCATATGAGAGTCTTTGTGGACTATAGTGGTGGGGTTCTATCAGATTTAGTCTTTTTTTTTTTTAAGGGAGAGGGACAGTGAGAGAGAGAGAGAGAGAAGGAGAGAAACAATTTTATTTAGTTTTTCATGTGGCTTTCGTTGGTTTGAGACTTTGTTATGTCTGTAGGGCTGGGGTTTGAACTTGCGTCCATGTACACGCTTGGCAAGTGCCATAACTGCTGAGCCACCACTCCAGCCCCCAGATTTAGTCTTATTAGAGGGCATCCTATCTGCTATGGCTCTGGTATGGTTTCAGTGAGTCCCCTAGATGCTCATGATCTGGAAGCTTGATCTCTGTGTGGCTGTGTTGAGGTGGTAGAATCTTTAAGAGGGGGTCCTAGAGCAGGGGAGTGAGGTCACTGGATGCAGTGAACATTGGTGACTGACTGTGAGAGAAAGTTGCTATATAGGGAGTGAACCTGGCCTCTGAATCTGTCTTGCTTCCTGTCTCACCATGTGACTACTCTCTCCCTTTCTTGTGGGATGCATTGTGATAGCCTTCATTGTTGTGATATAAAGAAGACCCTAACCAGACGTTGAACTGATGTCACTTGAATTTGGACTTTCTGCCTCTGAACTATGAGCTAAATAAACCTCTTTCTGTTATAAAGAACTCAGCATCAGGTGTTTCATTATAGCAATAAATAACAGATCAAGACATTGTCTGCATTTTTGCCAAACTTCAGTTATATAAATGATAGATATTGTACTGATACGTAATTTAAATTTTTTTTGGTACCAGGGATTGAACCCAGGAGTGCTTAACCCCTGAGCCACATCCCCAACCATCCCCCCCATCTTTTTTTTAAAGGAAGAGAGGGAGAGAGAGAGAGAAAGAGAGAACCAATTTTATTTATATTTTCATTTGGCCTTTGTTTCTCAATGCCCAGTTGTGTATGTGGTGCTGGGGCTCAAACTCAGGTTCTTGCACATGCCAGGCAAGCGCTCTCACCATTGAGAAACCACTCCAGCCTCCCAGCCCTTTTTATTTTTTATTTAGAAACAGGTTTTCTAAGTAGCTTAGGTCTTGTTACGTTGCTGAGGCTGGCTTTGAACTTACAATCCTCCTGTTTCAGCCTCTTAAGCCACTGGGATCACAAGCAAGCACCATTGTGACCAGCATAATCTAATTTTTACAGTCTTATTAAAGTTGTAAAGAAACATGCTATAATGCAGCATAATACATATGATATAATAAATCTGATTTATGATGTATGATTTTTTATAATGAAGATCTTCTTAAATTTATGTTTTAAATTCTACATGCTTGGCAGCACCATCTGCTTCTGACTGCCCCAAGGGCCCCATGATCTGACTGCCTCAGGCCCTGTGAGGTCAGGGCCGAGACAGTCCCAGGAACCATACATTTTTGGGCAAGCGAGGACCCCAGGACCCAGGAGTTCAGGGCAGCATATGCCCCAGGTGCCAGGAGTTCAGGGTGGCCATGCCCCCAGGATATGCTAGCTGTCTTGCAGCTGCCCCTGCATCCACAAGATTGCCAGTGACTGCAGGAGCCCTGGCTGAAGTGGGACAGGAGTCTGGGTGGGCAGTCACAAAAGTGCACAGGGTCTCAACTCAGGAAAGCCAAAAGGCAGCATTCACAAGTAGCAGTGGTGGTTATGGTCTGCACCCCCTCCATATGACAACAATACTGGGGGGATTCCTGGGAATCTAACTTCCAGCTGAGAATAGCAAAACCAGGCCCTCCAGCAACCTCACCTTGGAAGTGCTGGCTTCCAGGAGCCAGATGTGATCATCAACCCATATGGTCTATCTTGACCTCCCCACTGGAAATAACCCATAATCCTTGCAACTCTCCATTAAGACATTTTGTTTTGTTTTGTTTTCTCCGTTTTTTGTTGGTTTGTTTGTTGTTTCTTTTGCTTCGCTTGTTTTGTTTTTGTTTGTGTTCTTGCAGATCAGCACATTTTGTTTTTGCTGTACAGCCTCCCAGTGGTGAGATTCCTTGTTACTCCTTTCTTCACTCTCTACCAGCAACAGGTAAATATCATTCCTCTCTCTCTCTCACCCTCCCCTAAAGTCATTAACTCAGTCTCTTCCTCTTTCTTTTCTCTTTTTCTTTTTATTTTATTAGAATGTCCTATATCATTTCCACTCTGCTGCTGCTCCTGCTCCCAATTCACAAGTTCCTCTCCACCTTCCTATCACATCTCCTTTGCTCTCAAGTCTATTTTTCCTTATCTAGGGAGGTACTGGAAATCTGAAGTGAATGCCCAACTTGAAAATGGGATTTTCTTTTAAATCAGGTATAGTCTGACAGTTATAGTTTGGTGGAAGATAGTTGCTAATCCTTCTACTCCTTTCATAGGTGGCAATTAACATTATAACAATTATAGAAGGAAAAAAGTAACCAGTTCAATGCTCTCTATGGTATGCATTGGCTGTACATATTGACTCTTTTCCCTTATCTGGTGTGGTATTGGAAATTGTAAAGGTCAATAATAATTTACAGGTCAGGACACCAGCTGTTGAACTGTACTATCCAAATTGCACCCCAGCTCAAATAAGTGAAGAGATAAAAAACCCCACAACCCATCAACAAAGTCCCAAAGTGAAATAACCAGTGAGAGATTTCAAGATGCACTCCCTGACACTGAAATTGAGGAAAAGGAGAAACAACTCTCTTCTTCAAATCCACAATGTCCCATCCAAGGATTCCACAGATAGTGACCTGGATGAAAACTTAGAAGAAAGTTACCATAACCTGATTATTAAAATGATCAAAGAATTAAAAGAAGATTTAAGGAAGGAAATGACAGCAATTATATGAGTTGAGATATTATTTTAATAAAGACTTAGAGATGCTGAAAAAAGATGTAGTAGAGCTTCTAGAATTGAAAAACACAGTAAACCAAATTAAAAGCTCACTTGAAGATATTAACATCAGAGTAATCTCAGTAGAAAACAGAACTTCAGCTCTCGAAAAAAGAATATTGGACAATGAAGACAGGCTGAGTAATCTTGAATGCACAGAGAATAGAGAAGAAAAAGAACTTTTTGCTCATGATCAGATTTTCTGTGAAGTGTAAGATGAAATCAGAAGATATAACCTGAGAGTGATTGGGACAGGGGAGAACACTGAGCAACAGACAAATGTCATAAAGAACCTTCTCAATGAGATAAAGAAAATTTCCCCACATCAGAACTGAACCAGACATTCATATTCTAGAGGTCTATAGGACCCCAAATAGACCTAACCAAATGAGAAACTCACTGAGACACATTGTATTCAAAATGAATAACAGAGAAAACAAGGAAAGAATGTTAAAAGCAGTAAAAACAGTAAAAGAACAACACCAAGTCACATTCAGAGGCAAATCAATAAGAATCGCTGTGGATTTCTCAAATCAGACCAGAAAGGTAAGGAGAGTGTGGAATGAAAATTTTCAAATATTGAAAAAAAATTGTCAGCCAAAAATACTATACCCAGCAAAACTCAGCTTCAGATTTGAGGGGGAAATAAAAAAAGTCCATGATAGGAACAAACTAGCAACATACATGAACATGAAACCAATTCTACAGAGAATGCTCAAAGACAAACTTCAAACAGAGGAACAAGCAAAGAACTCCCAAAGCCCACAGCCAGAGGAAAGTCAATAAAAGCATAACTAAAAGATAGCCAAGATGGCACAACATACAGCAAAGGTCACAATGCCAGAGAACCAAAATCACATATCTGTTGTAACATTAACTGAATGGACTCAATGCCCCAATCAAAAGACACAGATTAGCAGACTGGATCAAAAAACAAGATCCAGTAACATGCTGCTTATTGGAGACTCACCTGATAGTCAAAGACAGGGATAGATTAAAGGTAAAAGGTTGGGAAAAAAAACCCTACCACATGGCCCAAAAAAGTAAGCCAGTGTCATAATACTCATACCTGACAAAGTAATTTTCAACCAAAAATTAGTCAGAAGAGTCAAAAAGGCCACTGTATTTTAGTTATGGGAATGTTACATCAAGATGATGTAACCATGGTTAATATTTATGCACCAAACTCCTATGCTCCCAAATGTGTCGAAAAATTTCTCCAAGACATTAAACTACTTGCAGATCTCAACACAATAATATTGGGGGACTTTAATACACCTTTACCACCAACAGATAGATCATCAAAACAAAAAGTCAACAAAGAAGTCTGCAGCCTAAACAACTCTATACATCAAACAGACCTAACAGACATCTACAGAATATTCCACCCAAATCAGCTGAGTCTGCTTTATTTTCAGCAGTAGATGGATCCTTTTCCAAAATAGATCATATCTTAGTCCACAAGGGAAATCTTAGCAAATATTAAAAAGTTGATATAATCCTATGTATCCTATCAAGACCACAATGGTGTGATCCCAGCAATTAACAGTAAGAAAAATAACAGAAAGTACATAAATACATGGAGATTGAATAATACCCTGTTGAATGAAGAATGGACCAAAGAGGAAATGAGAACAGAAAATCAAGAAATTCTTGGAAATGAATGAAAATGAAGGCACATCTTTTGTAATCTCTGGGACAGTATGAAAGCATTCTTAAAAAAGTAAATTGATAGCACTGAGTGCCTTCATCAAAAATCAGGAGATAGAGGCTGGAGTGGTGGCTTGGCAGTTATGGTGTTTTCCTGGCATGCACAAGGATGTGGGTTTGAACCTCAGCACCACGTACACAATGAAGTGTCAGAGCAAGGAAAGACATGTGAAAAACTAAATAAAATTCATTCTGTCTTTCTCTGTTTTTTTTTTTTCTGTCACTGTCCCTCTCTCTCTTAAAAAATTCTCAAATTCATTTGGAACATTAAGAATCTCAGAATAGCAAAAACACTACTAAGCAAAAAACAAAAATAAAAACAAACAAACAAAAAACAAGATAGAAGTGATCATAATACCTGACCTGAAATTATATTGAGCCGTAGTAACAAAACCAGCATGGTATTGGTATTATAAAAGCAGGAAGACCAATGGAATAGAATAGAAGACCCTGAGACCAATCCACAAGTCTTTAACCATCTGATATTCAACAAAGGGGGCACAAACATGGTGTCGCTCCCTCCTGGGTTCTGGAGAGGGAGCGGGTGGAACGGCCTCGGGGGACCTTAGCCGTTCCCCGGGGGGCCAGCAGGACACTGGGAACTGGGCGCAGGCAGGACAGGGCTGGGGATGGGGGAAGAGGAGTTGCTCCACGCAGCGTTCCTGTGCGAGGAGCGGGCAGAACGACCTAATGAGCCGTCCTCCGAGGGGCCGAGTTAGGGCGGGGATGGGGTGAGGAGTGGCTCCCTGCTGCACTCCAGAGCGAGGAACGGGCAGAATGACCCAGCAAGCCTGAGCCATCCTCGGAGGGGCTGAGTTAGGAAGGGTTGGGGAGCCGGGAACAAGGGGGCGAACGCCGGTGGCTGGAACACGGGACCTGCATCTTCTACCGCTGCTGATCTCTCTGACGTCTCTGCTGCTGCTGCTGCTGCTTCTTCTGACTGCTACTTCTTCTCTGACTGCTTCTGTGGTCTCTTCCTTCAGGACACGGCTGCTTGCTTTCTTGCTCTTCTCTGGCTACTGCTTCTCTTCTGGCTGCTCTCCTCTTTGGCTTCTTTCTCCTTGGGCCGCTTGCTTTACCTGACTAGCTGCTACTCTCTTTATCCATTACAACAGCCAATAGGGTACAATGCAAACACCTTTCTCCAATTGTAACAAATGAGTGGCCGAATAGCTTAGTCATGCGGTCAGGCAATTTGCTAATTACAAGCCAGCTGGACCCCTTAGAGTTGTTTACCACCAATTCTTCTACAAGCCAGCTGAGCCTCATGTTCCCAACAACATGGCTTTGAGGAAAGATAGCCTCTTCAACAAATGGTGCTGGATGAACTGGACAGTCATATGCAGACAATTGAAATTAGATCCTTAACTCTCACCCTGCACA
>PVKS010010955.1:0-58351 GCA_004027875.1 Aplodontia rufa
AGAACTCAGTATCTTCTGTTTCTTATAAAATGTTTTACAAATTAAGAAGAGAGAAATGGTTAGTCACTGAACATGATTTAAAAATGTGAAATTATGATAACTGATGGAAAAAGTAACATATACCATGGTTATGAGGATGTCAGTTTTCTCCTAATTAACACACTTATTAAATGAGAATGATGTCATAATGCTAACTAAGCTTTTTGTCTGCTTGTTCTGAATCTACTTTCTTATCTTAATTTCTTTTTGGATCTGAATCAGTACATTCAATTGAATTTCACAACTGAATCTGTTAGAGTTGTGACATATTAATAATAAATTATCTCTTTTGTCAAATAATGAATATTTTCAAATATTTCCTAGAATGCACGGTATGAAATGAAATAATTGTAAAAATAAATGTGTAGGAAAGAACCTTTCCCAAAGATGGGTCTGAGCTTTGTCTCTGGATCCTGGGTGATTAAACTGTAAAAGACTGTGATTTCCTGAATGATGTGATCTTTGCTATTTGTGGTGAGCCCTTTGGTTCACATGGTGTCAGCCTAACCTCTCTAAGGGGGTAAACAGTGAGTTCAACAATATGGATAACCAATTATTTAACTATACCTGTAAAATTAAATTCCAATAAAATCACTGGACAGCGAGGCTTGAATGGGCTTCCTGGGTTGACAATATTCCTTGTTTATCATCACACATTGATGCACTGAGATTCAGTCATTCTGAGTATAACAGAGGCATCTTATTTAGAACTCTTCCAGACTCTGCCCTATGTATCTCTTCCTTTGGCTGATAATTTGTTTACTCTCCCTGCCATAACTGTATATATAATAGCTTTCAATAAATTCTGAGATCCATCCAACAAATTGTCAAAACCATGGACATCGTTGGGAACTTAATGAATTTTAAGTTAGTGTCAGAATCGAAGATGATGTTAGGCATATTCCTCCTTCCAACTCTGTTGCTGGACCCAATCTGCTTGAATATAGCATTTTGTCTGTGAGAACAAAGAGACATAGAATGGTTAAGTAATATTCCAAATGTTGCACACCTAAAATTGGTGGAACTGGTGTGAAATGTACCATTTGTCTAAACTCTACATCTGGAAATCTAAAATTATTCTATACTCTGAATTATATCAACATATTTCCTAGCAAAGTATTTTTGTTTCCAGTCAAATCATAATTATTATCTTATTATTATGTTTCTCCAGTTGATTTATTGATGTATTTCACATAAGGATGCGAGATTAATACACAGTTCTCTTATATTTTGAAATAGGTTTATTAGGTTAGGTTGATAAAAAGAATTGAAACCTACATAGCTTTCAAGCTCTGGATAAATTTATGTATAACAGAGTTCTTTGGTGTGTTACTAATTAAAACCAACTTGTCATAATCAATCACACCTTCAGCATTCAATAGAGGTGAGTTTTTAAACAAATATTTGAAAATGATAACTTTTCAATGTCTTTTTAGGAAACTAGCTCATTCAGGCTACCTACTTCATTTGAGTCTATTTTAATATTTCATGCATATGTATTTTATGTTTTATGTATGCACATACATGCATATGTATGTATATATATTATATATAGACAAAATAATATGTTGTCATCATGTTCTTCAAATTAAGTTTGGTTGAACTGCAAAAGTGTTCTTTAAGTTGTTTCCATCTTTCTTGTGTCATCTTATATTTATTTTTAATTTACAATTTTTTATGTTTATTTTGATCTTTCACATTGTCAGAGTTGCATATAGATTACTATTATTTTGACTGAAAGTTAAGAAGACTTCAACAGAATTTTTTGGTGAGATTCTAATTTTCCCTTTACATTGCAGTGAGATGACAAATTAGTTTGCCTAATTATAACCAGCATTAGTTCAGTCTTAAGCAACATTTCTCCTGGTTGCATTTATCTTCTTGATTGTTTGCTGACCCCTTGGTACTAGATGTGAGAAGGATTCATGGGCCAAGATGTTAAGTAAATCTCTACTTCTAGTATGGTAAAGAAAATAAGAACTCAGAAATACTTTTTCTTTCAAACATCTCTGATTTCAGAAATTATACGGGGATTCCTGGGTTGTAGCTCAGTGGTAGTATGTGAGAGACCCAAGGTTCAATGACCTGCACTGAAAATAAATGAATAAATATATAAACAAATAAATATAATGGCATAGGGGTGGGGTAGGAACCAGATGGCTGCTGAATAAGATTCTCTGATAATCTTCTCCCAAGAGATACGTCATTGAAGTATTATTAGCATACCAAACAACCTTCACAGGAGCTAAAGAAATCAGGAGAGACCATACTCCCAACTTTAGTACAAGAAAAAAAAAAGACATAATGAAGAATCCAACAGGAATGAGTTGCTCACAGTACTCCTTCTCAGCTTCAAGCATCCTGGCAGGAAGAGAGATGCTTCATGTTTGTGTGATGAATAGAGAATTAAGTCCAGGCTTTAGACCTGAAACCCAGTTCCTGGCTGTCTAGGTCCACCACAGGGAAACACAGTGCTGGGCAAAGCCCTACAACTCTTACTACTGGTCCAATACCATGGACTGAGCTGCTGGAACTGTGTTAGGCCTGGTGATTGACAGCCTCTCTGTTGTTTTTCAACCCTGGACTTAAGAGCCTGGGAAAAACTCAAACAGAAATTTTTTGGATAAAATAAGCATTTGGCAAAATTGAAGACCCGACAGAAAGCATAGTAGAAACATAGATCAAACAGAAGAAAGAATTAACGACCTCAAAGATGGGGTATTTGAAAATATACAGGAGGAGAAGAAAAATAAATGAAGAGGAATGAAGAAAGCTGATAGGAACTTTGGGATAAAGAGTACATATTTGAGTTATTGGGATTTTAGAAGGATCTGAGAATGCCAAAGAGGTAGATTTTCCCCAAAAATGATAACAAAAATATTCCATAGTTAGAGAATGTTATAAATATCCAGATATGGGAAGGTCAAAGGTCACGAGTCATTTTTAACTGTAATAAGTTTACCCCAAGTCAACTTTTAATCAAGCATTGAAAGGTGAAAAATAAAGAGAGGATTCTCAAGGCTGTAAGAGAAAAGAACCAACTCGTGCAATTGTCCAGTTCATTTGATAGCAGATTTGTCAGTAGAAACCTTACAGATCAGTAAAGAGTGGCATGAGATTGTCATAGTGCTGAAGTAAATAGCTATCAACCAAGAATATTTTAACTAGCAAATCTATCTATCCTTTAGAAATAAAGAAGAGATAAAGCCTTTCTCAAGCAATAGCTGAGCAAATATATCTCTACCAATACTGCTCCATAAGAAATGCTAAATAAAGTTCTAACCAAAAGAAGGACATCGATGCCAACGAGGAAAAGAAAACAGGAAGATATTATTGGTAAATGTAATTTACAAACTAATTCAGAATGTTGTATTATCATAGGTGTGGTACATAAACCATTCACATGTTTAACATGAAGATTAAAAATCAAAACAATTAAAAGAGCAACCACGTGAATATGTTAAAAGATAATTAATATAGAAAAATGTAAAACAGAACATGAAAAATCAAGATGTCAGGAGGAATGGAATGCAAGTGGGCTTTTTATTAGCATATTTCCTCTTGTTCTTTTGTTTGTTTCTACTCTATAATCATGCTCAGTTACTATCATTTTTAAAAATAGATTGTTATAATCAAAAGATGGTTTTGTAAGCCTCACAGTAGTCATGAAGTAAAATCTGTAATAGATGAAAGAAAATTAAGAACAAGAAATTAAAACATACTACTTAACCATTAAGAAAGAAGACTGAAAGAGAGGAAGAAACAAGGAAAGCAATCATAAAAAACTAAAACAAGTTAAACAATGGCTATAGTAAGACCTTGTCTATCAATAGTTACCTGAGTATAAATGAATCAGATTCTTTGATTAAAAGATGCAGAGTGACTGGATTAAAAAAAAAGCCAATTTTATGTTACTTTGCAAAATCTCACTTTGCCTCTAAGGACACACATAGACTAAAAGAAAAGTGATAGAATAAAGTATTCTGTTCAAATAGAATTCTGTAGAAAGCAATAGTAGCTATACTTATATCAGGTATAATAGACTTCAGATCAAAAACAGTAAAAAGAGACAAGGATGGTATTACATAATGTTGATAGGGTCAAGTTGGCAAGAGGAAATAATAGTTCTAGTTATATATGAACTCAATTTTGGATCCCCAAAATATTTAAAGTAAACATTAATAGACCTAAAAGGAGAGACAGGATCCAACACAATAATGGTTGGGGACTTTAACACCTCACTTTAAGCAAGAGACAAATCATGAAAATGGAAAATTAACAAAGAAGCAATAGAGTATTATATTTCATCCTTCACCAAATGGACTTATCAGACATTTACAGAATATTCCAACCAACAACTGCCAAATACACATTTTTCATCAGCAAATGGAACATTTTCCAGGATAGATATGACATGCCATAAAGTAAATCTCAATAAATTAAAAAAATGAAATTATATTATGTGTCTTTTTTTCTGGCCAATTCAGTAATGCTAGGAATCAATATCAAGAAAACCTTGGAAACCATACAAGTGCATGGAAGTTAAATGACTTACTTTTCAATAACTAATGGATCCGGGAGGAATCAAGAAGGAAATTTTAGAAATTGTTGAAGAAAATGAAAATGGAGACAGAAATTACCAAAAACTTCTGGAATGTAGCAACAACAGTACTAAAAGGGAAAATTAGAGTAATTAATGTCCATATCAAACAATTAGAAATATCTCAAATAATATTTTTCTGCACCTCAAGGAACTAAAAAACAAGAAAATGCCAAGCCCAAAATACATAGAAGGAAAGAATTAATAAGGATCAGAATAAAACGAATAGATGAAAACTAAAAAAGAAAAAAAATATAAAAGATCCAATGAAAAAAAGAGCTATTTTCTGAAAAGATAAACAGAATGGACAAACCCTTACCAAGACTAAGAAAAGATTCTAAGTACATCAAATATGAGAAGAAACTATTACAACTGACACCACAGAAACACAAAAGATCTTTAGAGATTATTATAAATAGCTATATGAGACAAATTTAATAATGTAGAAGAAATAGAAAAATTCCTGAACACATACAACTTACCAAAACGTAATCATGAAGAAAAGGAAAACTTGAAGACACCAATGACTGATAATGAAATTGAAACAGTAATAAAAAGTCTGCTATCAAGCAAAGGCCCAGGACCATATGGTTTCACTGCTTGATTCTATCCAACATTTAAAGAAGAACAAACATCTATTTTACTTCAAAAAAGAAAGAAGAAGAAGAAATTCTTCCAAACGCACTCTAAAGGACCAGCATTACCCTGATACAAACACCAGACAAGGACATTAAAAAAATAAATAAATAAAATTACAGGCCAATGTTTTTGATCAACATAGAGGCAAAAATCCTCAGCAAAATACTAGCAACATTAATAATCCCACCATGATCAAGTAAGATTCCTTCCAGGAATTTAAGGATAGTTTAATATATGTAAATTAATAAGTGTGGTACACCCTATCATCAGAATGAAAGACAAAAACTGTATGGTCATCTCAATAGATTCAGAAAAGGCATTTGATATAATTCAGCAGCCCATCATGATAACAATGCTGCACAAATTAGGTAAGGAAGGAATGTACCTTGGTACAATGGAAGTCATTTATAATAAATCAATAGCTGATATTATACTGAATTAAGAAAATCTGAAAACTTTCTCTCTGATTTGAAATAAAACATGATGCCCACTTCCATCCATTTTATTTAACATAGTTGCTGCCAGAGTGATCAAGTATGAGAAAGAAATGTAAATCAAAACCACGATCATCTCACTTTAGTAAGAATGACTATTATGAAAAAGACTATTGCTAAGAAGTGCTGTAAGAAATGTGGAGAAAAGGGAATACTATATACTGTTTGTGAGAATGTAAACTATACAGCCATTGTGGAGAACTATACAAATGTTCATGAAAAAAGTTAAAAAATAAAACTATCATTTGCTTGAGCAAATGTACCACTGCTTGGTACATATCTAAAGGAAATGAAATCAATATGTCAAAGAGCATCTTCACTCTCATTTTCATTCCAGTACTATCTCAAATGGCCAACAAATGGAATTCACCTAAGTGTATATCAATGGATGAATGGATAAAGATAATGTGGTACATATACATAAAGAAATAATATTCAGCTGTAAAAAGATAGAACTTCTGTTATTTATGACAATATAGATGAAATTGGAGATTATTATATTATATCATATTATATTATTACATTATATTATATACCAGGCACAGAAAAACAAATACCACATGATCTCACTCAAATGTGGAATCTAAAAAAGTTGATCTTATAGAAATAGAGAATAAAATGGTGATTACTAGATGCTGAAGGGAATAGGGGTAGGGGATAGATGGGGAAATGTTGATCAATGAGTAATGAGTTAGGAGCAAGAATTTATGGTAGGCTATTGCACAGCGGAATTTAGATAACAATTATGTATTGTGAATTTCCAAAAGTTAGAAGAAAAATTTTTGCAAGTTTTCACCACAGAAATAAGAAGTGTTTGAGGAGTTAAATATGCTTAACCTGAATTAAATATTATGTTATACATATATGTATCAAAACATAACATGGTTCAATATTAGTATGTTCAATTTTTATATTTTTATGTATCAGTTAAAATAAATTCTAAAAAATACAAAAAAATGGTATGGTAAAATATTACAGCTTCCCTTCACAAAGCTTGGTATCAGCCAGCTAGTCTTGGTTTCTCCTTCTTTTAAACCTATTCCATCGTCCCCAAACGATCATGACTACTGTAAAACATAAGCAATGAGACTACCTGTCATAAGCAATGAAAAACATCTTTTAGATATGTTGATAATTGTTGTTATCATTTTAATCAATTATTTTTACTTCTATCCCTGTCTCTTTCCTACTTGTCTTTGGATTGCCAATGCACATTACGTCTTGAGGTGGAATACTTTTTTTCTTTGTAATAAATATCTCTGATCTAACCAGGTGATGCTTTTCTGAGACCCTCTGCTGAAGAGCTGTGGTTGGAGTGGTTCAACAGAAGGAAAGTGTAGGGAATATTCTTGGCACAGGACTCACCATCTTCTCACTCAGCTGAGGGTGGCCTAGCAATGAAGACCCACCATCATGACAGTTTATAGGGAGTCTAGCAGGGCTATTTATAGGGATTTTGACAAATATCACACTTTGGCTTCTTCTGCCTCCTGGAGTTTGATGTGGTCATGTTGGCTTTGGACAATTAAATATGATCAGAAATTGTAGTGATGTTTATTTTGGGCATGATAGTCCACATTTCAATACCCGTTGAAGAGATTGTAGAAGCCCAGGCCAAGACTTTGCCTATCTGGGTCTCTGAATGGTAACAAGGAGCAGAGCTCTCCTGCTGATTCATACTGGGGACACACTGTTAATAATAAAAACATGGTTTCTTAGTTAAGTGACTGGTATTTTAGATTGGTTATTTCTGTAGTTTATCCTAGCTTATCATCACTGAGATGCCTACAGTCATTCAAGTATTTAAACTTCAGTACAAGTGAGAAATTTTCTGAGCTTAATAGATTTATGTAACTAGAGGATTTTTGATTTTACTGTATCTTCATATTTTTTCATTTTATTGTCTTTAGCAAGATTGTAAGACTGTCAAATTTTGCCTTCTATAATGGTTTAGGGATGAAAAGAATGGGTTCCAGATCCAATTTGCTTGACATTCAAACCCCTCACTTACTGCTCAACAGCTAGGTAAGTTACAGCCACTTTATATGCCTTGGTTTTCTATAAAATGGAAAGAACAATTTCATTTCACTCACAGGAATGCTTAAAGATGAGAGCTAACATATAAAATACTGAAGGAAGATCTTACCAAATGTTTTCTATTATTACATATTTTAATCACTGGAAGTATTTAATAGAGCTTCTTGCATGAATTTTAATTTTTTGATGTAGCAAATGTGTCTAGCCTCTGACTTTATGTGAATTAACATACACACACATTAATTATTCTTTGGAGAGACAGAGACAGAGACAGATGGGGATGGGTGGGGTTGGACCTTGCATGTCTCAAGCAATATTTCATAAATATTTCTTATGGTTGTAGTGCCTGAGCAGGAACTTCAGGAAGTTGTAGGGAGGCAGCAAGGATGAGGAGAGGGAGCAGAACCAAGTGTGACATTCCTGGATAATTCTCCCATTGGCCTCCTTCTTGTTGTCTGAGAGCAAATTGTGCAAATGCTGCCTGGATGATAGCCATGTCTGAAATCTCAAATTTCTCTTGATTTAACTCTTTCTGACTTTAACTTCTATTAAAAAAAAAAAAAACTCGATCTGAAAATTCTGCTGCAGACTCAGTATGTCTATTTGAATTTATTACTTCAAGTGTGTCTCAGCTCATTGTTGAAATTTGTCTCGAAATTACCTCTTAAACCATTTTGGCCCCATATTTCCCATTTTGCTGGCATTAGCATTCATCCAAATCACATTTCAGGACTGATAAACCTTCTTCATGTCTTTTTTTTCTTTTGCCCTTACACCCTTAATTCATCACCCATTTTGGTTAAACTAATGTCCAAATATACCTTGAGTTTACTTTCCTTTATCTCTTCTGTAAATGTGTTTACTGGAAGTGGCCATCACCTCTCTGGGACAACTTTTTTGCTGTTAGACACCATTCCCTCTACAGTGGTCTCCACCTCTGCATGATGATCATGCAATCTTATTAATATAAGATCTTGATGATCATACTAACAATTATGTTAATATGTTGTCACATCCCCTTCTACAGTCTTTCAAGGGCTCCCATATTCTCAGCATTAAGAATAAAGTTTTTAATGTAGTCATCAAGGGACTGGGCAGACTTGTTCCTGGCTGACTGCAAATGAACCTTACAGTCTCTTCTAACTCCCGGCAATGTATTTTAGCTCCTAAACTTGTCCCCTCTCTCTGTCTTCTAATTTTTTCAAAATAATGCTCTGTGTTACTTAATGAAATATTTTCATCTTTCAGATCTAAGATAAAGCATTCCTTCTTCTAGGAATTTCAAAAGGATATGGTTACTTCCTATTAATTTCAGTTATGGTTATTTATTTTTCTGAATAGACATTTGATACCTACTGGTAAGCCTATAATATCTGATTCAATTCAAGAAAGAAAAGCCATCATATTCTATGACTGCATGGACGCCAAAGGAGGGTGAAAAAAATTACTTTTTCCTTTGTGTTCTGTGCACCTAGCTGGGTATCTCTGAGTGCTATTCTAAGGTCTCAGTTTCTTTGCTCTCCTTCCCTCATGGCACCATCTTTTGTGTCTTCCTGCCCTTCTTTGTGCTCTTCTCTCAAGGGAGATGGACAGCAGTAACCCCTTGGCTTTATTGTAGGAGAATGTTCGGGGTCTTCCAGATTTTTTCAGAAGGAATAATTTGGAAGAGAAATAATATTTTCCTTATTAATATTGCCATAATGTTTCTATGTCTGTTTTTTTCTTACCAAATATTCCTCTCACAAGGAAAATCTAACTGGATAAGGGAAACAGTATATATGGGATAATAAGAAGGGTTTATGGGTGACTTAATAAATATGGAATGATTTCTCCATCCTGCTTTAAACCATTTCCCCTAATAATAGGTAAATAAAACTGTAAACAATGCATATATCCTACATCTAAATTAATTTTAGTTGTAGTTTGTAACTTAGGAGACACTGAGAACAGTATTATTTTTTGGATCATATTTTAACACTTTTATATTTATAATCAGTAGAGTGCAAATTCCATTTTCCTAATTGTAGGTGGTTTTTTTGTGTGTTTGCCCATACAATGACCGGCTGGGTCATTTTTTATTATGATTCTTACTCTTAAGTTTGGGGGCACATCACATGCTGTGATTTGGGGGAATAATAAATTAAGAAATAAAATTTACAACTTCGACCTTTTTGACACCTACTGTCTAGTGACTGACAGTTTAATAGGAAATTCTGGCAGAGCTTGCCCTGGATCATAAGACTCAGGTCACCTGCTTGGCTCAAGCAGCTAATATACTACTCCAGTACATGGGTATTTATTTGAACGTGCATCAGTGGGCAAAACTCAAAATTCAATTTTGTTCTGTTTTGTTTTCCTCTCAGTTTTAACCTGGTACCTCCCATGTACACAAAAGCAAAAGTATGTCTGTGGGCTGCTATGAGTTTTTCAATTTCTCACTGGATACACTAGATGTAAAAGAGAGGTAATTGGATGTGGGTTTGCAGTTGTGCTTTCATTTTTTTTGTATTTGGCCTGATTAAGATCTTGTTAGAGTAAAATAAAAACATGGGAAGAAGAAAGAAAAAACATGAAAAACAATATTAATACCAATTATCTTGGTTTGGCAGGGCTGATATTAAGGCGATTAGTTCCAGCTTATTCCCCACCACAACTTTCTACTTCTTCCTTTTCTTTTGTACATTTGCTAATAATAAGAGTACCAGATTATCAATGTTAACACAATAAAAAGATACTTTTGTGCTATGAACAAGTATTCCTTTTTAAATAACAAAAAATAATGCTTTCTAATTTCAATGCTTTCACTGTGATTTCTTTTGTCTTTTAATAAAGCATTTAAAATATCTTTTGATGTTGAGCAATAGTAAAATTTAGATGTTCTTTCAAGTCATTGTATGATTGGGAGTTTAGAATTTTATGTTGTCAGTTTTTCTTTCAGATTGTTCGTCCATTTAATGTGTTCAGATATATAAGGATTATATTTAATAAACAGCATTGATTGTTATATGCTTGATTAAACAAATAAATAAATCAGGTTGTAAGAATTGCAACTCAACTTTTAATATCTTCTTAAGAAATTTTACTAGTAAAGATAAATTAAAAACCACATAGCTACTTATATCTTATTATTTTGACTTTTATTGATGCATTATATTTATACACAATTGTTCAATTCACTATTATCTATTCATACATGCACACATAACAAATTTAGTTAATTTCATTCCCTAGTACCTTTCCTTTCCTTTTCTTCTTCCCTTCCTCTACTCTGCTGGTTTCATTTCTATTTTCATAAGATGCCTCCCTCACCACAGCCATTATTCTTTCTTTCTTTTTTCTACCTCCTACATATCAGAGAAAAGAACATGACCCTGGATTTTCTGAGTCCGGCTATTTTCACTTAATATAATGTTCCCAAGTTCCACTCAATTTTTTGCAAATGATATAATTTCATTCTTTATGGCTGAATAAAACTCCATTGTGTATGTATAACACATTTTCTATAACTATTTATCTGTTGCCAGACACCTAGGCTGGTTCCACAATTTGGCTATAGTGAATTATGCTGCTATAAATATGGGTTTGATGTATGCTGACTTTAATTCTTTTGGATGTGTACTGAGGAGTGGCATAGTTGGGCCATAAAGCGGGCCAATTTCTAATTTTTGAGTAACCTCCATACTTATTTCCATCATGGTCTAATTCACGCTTTCACCAACAATGCATAAGTGATCCATCCTTTCCCTCCACGTTCTTGCCAACACTAATTATTATTTACCTTCTTGATTATTGCTATTCTAACTGAAGTGATATGAATACCAGTGTAGTTTTGATTTCTATTTCTCTGATTTATAAGACTAAACATTTTTTTCATGTATTTGTAGGCCATTTGTGTTTCTTCTTTCATGAGTTCATTTATTGAATAGACTGTGTTTTTGGGTGGGAAATTTTTGGAGTTCTTTATACATATAGCCTGAAAAGTTTCTGGCAAAGATTTTCTCCCATTCTGTAGGCTGTCCTTTCATGCTTGTAATTGTTTCCTTTTCTGTGCAGATGCTTTTTAATTTGTATATCTATTCTTTAATAGAAGGGACTATTTCTGTAAATACTATATATATGTAATCTATATATGTATCTATATATAACCACTATCTATCTATTATCTATTTATCTATCTATCTATCTATCTATCTATCTATCTATCATCTATCATCATCTCACAACCCTAAAATAAGTACTGTTAACATTTTGTGAACATCTTGCCCAAATAGCACACATATTCTTACATAGTCTCAAAAATAGGCTATCATCCTATGTAAATTGCAGTTACTCTTACTTAATTTTTATGATTGACATCCTTTCCTTTAACTAAATTCTCCTGTACAACATCAGTGTGGAAAAATTCTATAGTGTGGCTATTTTATAATTAATTTCACTGGTTTCCTACTTGGAAGCTTGGGACATCTTATATGCACTATTATCAGCAATAATGGATCAAGATATTTTGCATGTAGTCCAAGGCTCCATGTTTTTTAGAGACAGAGAGGGAGAGTGTGTGGAGAGAGAAAGAGATAGAGAATCAACTTTATTTAGTTTTTCATCTGGGTTTTGTTTTTCTGACATTTGGTTGTTTATGTGGTGCTGGGGCTTGAACCTAGATCCTTGTGCATGCCAGGCAAGTGCTGTAACAGCTGAGCCACTGCTCCAAAAAAAAGACTGCTTACCTCCAACACTTAGAAGGCTGTAGGCATTTTCTTGGTAGGAAAATATATTTGTCAAAAAGATACTGATATTCTGGGAAGAAATTGTGTCCCAAGGCAGAAGGAAGGAAAGAGAATAGTCAGGTCTAATTAAGGACAAAGTTTATCATTGTTTCCTTTAGGGTTTGCACTTTTGTGTTTTAAGAAATGTTTTCCTGTCTTTAGGTTATAATATATTCTCTAAAAGTAGCATATGTTCCTAAAAATGTTAATGGTTTCTAATTTGCTTGAATTGATTTTATGTATGATAGAGTATAGGGGCATAGTTTCATTTTTGCCCATGTATGTGGTCTCCTTTAATGTTTTTGCTTTATTTTATCTTTTCCATGAAAATAGCATATTTTAATTTTATTCATGCATATGTTGAAAATCTATACCTATCTATCATATACTCATGCTCTGCACATATATTATAAAGTAACTACTGCTGTTGATTTGGAGAAATACAAAACATTATAGATATATTAATCATGAGAATAGCAACTCCACAAAATTCATTTATAAGTTGTTGAAATTTATCTGTGGATTAGTGTAGATTTTCTATTTAGGCAATTGAATCACTATCAAGCAATGATTGCTTCGTTTTTGCTTCCCAAAATATTTTCTTTCTTTTCTCTTTTTCCTTATTAAATTTATATGTCATTCAACAGAAAATGGATTAGAAAAAGTAGAGCTGGCATTACTTACACTGTTTTCTGTAGCTTTGTTTGCTTATTTTTGTAAATTTTTTTCATCTGATTAAGGGCAGTGTCTCCAATTTAACATCTTAAGATTTTTAAATGAATAGGTTAAATTTTATGTCATTTATTTATGCATATCATCTGAGGTAATTTATATTTTTTCTTCTGTAATCCATTAATATGGTGAATTAGTTTTTTCAGCTGTCTGATACTGGATCACCCTGAATTCTAAAAAGTAAATTAGTTTAAAAATGATGTATTATCTTCAATATTTCAATATTCTCCATACTATTTTTTATTTAGAAAGAGAAAGAGAGAATCAATTTTACTTATTTTTTTCACCTGGTTTTAGTTTTTCTAACACTTAGTTGTGTCTGTGGTCCTGGGGCTTGAACCTGTGTCCTTCCCTATGACATTTTTTTGCAGATGTTTATCAGTGCAGCTGGTCTTTAATATACTTTCTTGGTTTTGTTTTTATTTTGCTTTGCTATGACAATTATTCTAGGCTGACAAATGAACAGAAGAGACTTCTTATTCTACCCACTGGAACAATGTGGAACATAGGATTGTATGTTTTATAAACACTTTGCACACTTTATCTTTAAAGCAATTTGGACCTGAAATATTTTTTCTAAAGAAAGAAGGACAGTGAGAGAGACAGAGAGAATAAATTTTTATTGAGTTTTTCACATGGCTTTTGTTGCTCAAACATTTAGTTGTGTACGTGGTGCTGGGGTTTGAACCTGTGTACTTGTGCGTGTCAGGAAAGTGCTGTAGCCACTGAGCCACTACTCCAGCCCAGACCTGAAATATTTTTGAAAAAATATTTTAAATAATGATATACATTCAATGAAAGGCCAATTCAATATTCTACTTCTTTTGAAGTGTGTTTTTGACCTTTTCTGTTAATTTATTTAATTTTACAAATTAGGTGACATATAAAGTTATTCAGAATATTCTTAATTGTTTCACATTGGCAGCATCTATTTTTTCTATGCTCTTTCTTAATCTTACTAATGCTTTTTATGTATACTCTCTTTTTTTCTTGATTAATTTCATTTGAACTTTTATCAAGCTTGTTACCTCTCTTAAAGAAACTACTTTTGGGGCTAGAGTGGTGGCCTGGTGGTTACAGCACTTGCCTCGCATGTGCAAGTGCACAGGTTCAAATCCCAGCATCATGTACACAACGAAGTGTCTGAGCAACAATAGCCATGTAAAAAATAAATAAAATTGATTCAATCTTCCTCTCTCTCTCTCTCTCACTGTCCCTCTATCTTTTTTGAAAAAAGGAACCACTTTTGAATGTATCTATCTCTTCATTATGTTTATTTTTATCTCATTAACTTTTTGTTTTTTTTGGATTATTTTTGTTTGTTTTTTGTTTTTAAAACTGCATAAAACAAATTTAATTTCCAACCAGGGTCACAGTCATTTTGTTTTCCCAAATTTTGAGCAAGGATAGAGAAGGTGAGTTATTTAACATGTACAGTCTACCCTCCAGAGGAGGAAAAATGAGAAGGAAAAAAAAAACAGTTCAGAACTATAGTTACCACTAACACTGGAAACTTTGGACTTGAGGGAAAGGGGAGTCCCCAGAAAGAAGAAAGCTGGAACAAGGTTAAAGCACATTACATCCACCTAAGGAGACCAGGAGTGGGAGTGAGCAGAAATGGAATGAAATACCCAATTCTAAGAGTTGTTAGATGAATGGGAACATAGAAAGGACCACCCCTGCTCAAGGACTGGCCAGTCAGGTGTGCTATAAATATCACTTACTGACCCCTGCTGGACATATCTGAAGCAGCCTGAAGGCAATCCCTGCTTGCTTCCAAAATACCCTCAGTCCAAGATTGGTCTCCCTGAACCCCTAAAACACAAGAAGGATTTGAAGCCTAAAAGGAGGAAAAGTTGTTTGGAACTTGCATCTAGTTAAATAGGCAGGGTCAGCAAAGGAGTGAGGCAGGAGAAGAGGCAAAGTCCTTACCAACAAAGATACAGAGTGGAGACTCAAACAGAAAAAATAAATAACCTAAAGAAAACACAGAAAAACAGTACAGAGAAGAAAGGCAATGGGGACAGGACAAAAAAAAAAAAAAGGAAATAAATCAAAATGTATGGAAGCATCTGCAGAATCTGATGGTGAATGCATTCAAAAAATAAGAAAAGAAAGAAACAGAATCTCCAATACCCCACCACACCAAACACATGCACACACGCATGCACACACACATGCAAGATACCTGCACATCTGCACACACCCACCTCATCTTGGGTAAGTAACATATCACTAAGAACTGAGGGAGCTATTCCTGAAATTTCTTTCACAGTTCAACCTACGTGGGGTCAAGGGTATTGATCTGCCTTCCGTAGACAAAAATAGTAAGAAGTCTGGCCCCATGAAGTGAGGCTTGGGACAGGTTTTCTGGGAAGGGATCCCTCAGCCTCAGGATCTGAGCAGGAAGGTTATAGGCAGCTACTGTCTTAGAGTTCAGGGCACAGACAGCACACAGGAGCCTACAGAACACAGAAACTGCAGAAGTCAGGACCTTGGGGATAAATGACCCCTACAGACAGACACAGGAGCCACAGCACTACATAATAGTGGAGGATTAACCCTGAAGACCACTGCGTCCAACCAGCACCAAAAACCAACCATTTAGAGTTCGATTTCCTCCACTTCAATCCCTAGATCCATTTGTGGGTAGTGAGTGAGGAGGACAGGGGAATGCTGTTGGAATGAAGGGGAGGGGACAATAGGAATAGTCTGAGGGCCTGGAAACAATAGAAACTCGTCATCTTTTAGCTTGCCTTATACTAGAAAAGCAGAATTGGAGAATAGGAGCATTGATATGGAGGTCTGCTACATCAACCCGACTCCAGGGCTTCTCATTAGACTACCCAGTCAGGCCAACAGGACTACTAGGGTGAGAAAACTCATGAAAAAGGACACACTAAACTATTCAGCCCCCAGGATGAGAGGGAGGGGCACGGGAAGGCAGGAATAGGAATGACCCACGCCTCACCTCTTAATAACAAAAAAAAGGAATGAAGATGGAAAACCTTAAGCCTTCCCCACCACACTGCAGCCCACCCTTCTTTACCCTGGAACCCAAACCCACACCAATCTTGCTATCACCACTTCCCCATCAAATTCCTGAGGAATAGATCTAACCATGGTGAGAGAGGATCAGTTAAACACTTTGTGCTAATAGTGAGTAGGTTCCTCTCTCCTTCCCACTAATAAAGCAGAACAGAATGGTATCTCCTTGGGGACAGCCATATAGAGATAAATGCTTCCCTCTACCCTAAGAAGGGTGATGAAAAAGGGTACAGAGAAGACACTGGTGAAGAATCCATCATCTGTCCTATCATCTAGAACACCTATCTGCAGAGAGGGGTGGAATGAGTCCATGACAGGTGGTCCTGCCCCCACCTTCCCCCCTTCTTCCCTTTATCTTACCAACAAGGAAGAGACAAATGGCAGGCTCCACTGGGCAGTGTCCTGGCTGTAAGCCCTGAGCTGCACTCCACCCCTCCCTCTTTCCCCCTGGACCCCACATATGTATCTCTCTGTACATTTATGTACAGGCACACACATGCACACTCACACAGAGAGGCCCAAGTAATTTCCATGTAGAACAGGGAAAGGGTGCCAAAGGAAAGGAAGGCGGGAAATAGGAGAGGGGTCTGTGGGAACCGGGAAGGGACTCAGATGCCAAAAGCCCAGCGATCAGTGCCAAATGAAGCACATGGAGAAAATACTTCACCCCACCTCCCAAAACACAGAGTGAGAGGGGGTCACTCCATGAAACCATAACAACATCATTTTTGTTTTAAATCCAGTAAGTTGGAATGATTCATCTTCAGGACAGTAATTGGGTACTGGTCATGTCAGTGGATGGGAAGAGGAGAATAGGGGAGGCAAGGCTCTTACTGGGCATGTGGACATGATACCCAGGGCCCTGGCAAAACACTTGCAATGGAAAGGACCAGGTAGGGCTGGCATAGGGAAACAAATGGTATGTGAGGAGTGGGTATGGCAGTGGGGTAGGGCTGCCTGGCTCTCACTTCTTGTTTTTGAACTGATTGGCCAGCCAGTGCAGGGCTTCTTGCAGCCTGTCCCTATTGGCAGCACAGGTAGTCCGAATGTATCAGTTGTGGTGACACAGGGAATGCAGGCCCAGCTTGTCTGTGAACTCTGCAGCATTCATAGCTTTCAGCAGATCCTGTTTGTTTACAAAGACCGGAAGCAAAGCACTCTGGAGCTCATCCTCTGCCAGCATCCTCATCAGCAATTCCTGGGACCTCATTCACTTGCTGGCGATCATTGCTGTCGACCACAAATATCAAGCCTTGTGTTCTAGAAATAGTGTCTCCAGAAAGGCCAATCTTGTCCTGGCCACCTACGTCCCACACTGTGAAGCTGATATTCTTATACTCCACTGCTTCATATTAAACCCAATGGTAGGAATGGTGGTGACACTCTCTCCCACTTTTAGCTTGTTCAGGATAGTAGTCTTCCCTGCAGCATCCAGGCCCACCATAAAGATGCACATCTCCTTCTTCCCAATCAGGCTCTTGAGAAGGTTTCCAAAGATGCTGCTCATGATTTCAGCAAATGCTTTCTGAGGACAGTGGGGCCTGAGTAGGGGCAATGGCAGTCTCGTTCAGCCTGGTGCCTGGTATGGAAGACATGATCCTATTCCAGATCCCAGCTCCATTTTTGCTACTGGTGCCTCCACCCCCACAGGTTCTGGTCGGCTCTTGCTCAGTTCTCTCCGACTCCCCAAGGCAACTTCAGCGCCTCTACTCTCCTGGCCTGCTTCCCAGCTCCCTCCTTTCATTAGCTTTTGACTTTTATCTTTATTTTTTTCCTTCCACTTTCTTTGGTCTGATTGATTAATTGACTGATTGATTTTGCAGAACTGAGGGATTGAACCCAAGACCTCAAGCATCCTAGGCAGCTGCTCTACAGTTGAGCTATACCCCAGCCCTTGGATTTATTAGAGCAATGTTTATAACTTTATATGCTGGATGCTTGATTAATAAATTTTGAACATTTTTCTTTCATAATTTGTCTTTATCAGTGTATATTTTTAAAGTACTTTAAATGCAAATGGTCAACAAATATATGAAAAAGTTCAACGACTCTAGCAATTAAATAAATGCAAATTAAAACTACACTGGAATTTCATCTCTCTCCCATCAGAATGGGAGAATATGAACATAATAACTGTTGGTGAGGATGTGGGGGAAAAGTACACTTACTTATACGTTGTTGGCAGGACTGCAAATTGTTACAACCACTCTGGAAAGCCTTATGGAGATTCCTCAAAAAACTAGGAGTGGAACTACTATTTGACATAGATATCACACTCGTTGGTATATATCCAAAGAATCTAAAATCAGCATACTATAGAAATGTAGTCACATCAAGGTTTATAGCAGCATAATTCACAATAGCTAAGTTATGGAGCCAACCAAGGTACCCTTCAACAGTTGAATGGATAAAGAAGTTATGGTATAATCACACAATGAAGTATTACTTAGCCCTAAGGAAGAATGACTTTATGGCATTTGCCCACAAAAGGATGGAACTCAAGGATATCACGCTAAGTGAAAGTAGCCAGTGTCAAAAAGCCAAAGGTTGAATGTTCTCTCAGATAAGTGGAAGCTAATCCCTAAAAAGGAAAACATCAGATGAATAGACAAAGAGGAAGGAAATGGAGGGAAGAGGGATGAGATAGGGAAAGTTCTTGGAATGAATCAGACTTAACTTTTCTGTGTTCATATATGACCATACCATAGTGAAACCCATCCACATGTGCATCAACAAGTCATTAATCTATTAGTAAATACCAGAAAGATCAGTAGAGCGGAGGGAAGAGAATGGGGTGGGGAGGTCAGATACTGGGGACTGAATTAGAACAAGTTTTACTCCATGCTGCTATAATTATGTCATTCTATATTCTATTGTCATGTACATCTAAAAAGAAACAATAAAAATAAAAAAGTGCTTCATTAATTAAATACTATATATACATGTTAATATTTTGTGAGATCTTCTATTCATTCTTCACTATGTCACTAAACTCTCCTATTTTCTTCTTTGTGATGGGTTGCTTTCTGACTACTACTTCAGACCTATTTACCTACAAAAATGAAATTTATTTAAAGTTTTTCTTTATCAGGGTTGAGGGCTAAACACAGGGCCTTGGATCGGCTAGGCAAGTGCTTTGCTACTGAGCTAAATTCCAACCTATATATTTTGTTTTTAGAGTATCTAATTTGCTGTCTCTCAAACCAATTTTTATGCTTATTAATTTCTTATTTTCCACTGGTATTTAAAGCTTTGATATTTTCTTTTTTAGAATAAGCAGCATTATATAATACTCTACATTTGGCAGTTTTTTATCCGAAGCTATTATGGTTCTAGTCTCCACTTTTTCCCCTATTTTTTGTGTTTTTATTTTCACTGTTCTTTGGGGCTCATTTTCTTTATGCTATTGTTACTCTTTATTATGTAGCTTCAAGTTCAATATCACTTAATAGGATTAACATTTTCTTTTTCCAATCTCCAGTGGCACTACTTATCTTGATTACTTTAAGCTAAACTGTCCACTTGAGATCTTTCAGACTATGCAATTAAGATGAAATTGCTTATTTCTTTTTTTAATTTTATTGAGGAGTTGTGTTGTTGTACAATCATAAATGCATAATAGTAACAATATTATATGCCACTGATCCTAATCCAGAAACATCCCCACATTACCCACACCCCAGGCACTTCGTTCTTCTATATTTCCCCTATAACAGATATAAATCTCTCTCTCTCTCTTTTATAAATATATATATATGTATATATATATATATATATATATATATATATGTATACATAGTGCATTTTCCAAAATTAAGTGATTTAGTAAGTATTACTTGGCTACTCTGATGAGGAAAGAGTAAGTTGTGTTGTTGATTATCCCCCCATTCTCCTCTATCCTTCCCCATCCCTTCCATATCTTCCCTTCCCCATACCCCCTACATATCTATGGTTCTCCTAGATTGTGTATTGCTTTGACTTGGTGAGTCTAGTACATGAGCTTGACTGCGTTTCACCCAAACCTGGGTTTTGCTCCAGTCTCCACAAATGAGGGAAAACATTTGACCCTTGATTCTCTGAGTTTGGCTAATTTTGCTCAGCATGATTTCTTCCATTGCCATTCATTTTCCTTCAAAGGCCATAATATCATTGTTTCTAATAGCTAAGTGAACTCCATAGTGTGTGTGTGTGTGTGTGTGTGTGTGTGTGTGTGTGTATGTGTGTATCACAGCTTTTGGATTCATTTGTCCAGTGAAGGGCATCAGGGTTGATTCCACAATTTAGCTATTGTAAATTGAGCTGCTATGAACATTAATTATCCTGCATCACGGTAATGTGCTGATTCTAGCTCTTCTGGAAAAATACCCAGAAGAAGGTGAGTCATATGGTAGCTCTATCCCTATTGTTTTGAGAAGTCTACATACTGCTTTCCAGAGTGGCTGCAGTTCCACCAACAGTGTGCTAGTATTCCTCTCTCCACAACTCATCCAGCATCTGGGATTTTTTTATATTCTTCATCTTTGCCAATCTGAATGGAGTGAGGTGAAATCTTAACATAGTTTTGATTTGTATTTCTCTGATTACTGGTGGTTTAGAACACTTTCTCATGTATTCATTGACTTGCTCAATTTACTCTGTTGAGAAATTTCTGTTTAGCTCTCTGGCCCATTTACTGATTGCATTATTTGTGGTTTTGATATTGTTTTCCATGTTCTTTGTAAATTTTGAATATTAGTCCCTTGTCAGAGGAATCACAGGCCATGATTATCTCTTTTCAAGGTTCTCTCTTGACAGTTTTGAGCAATTCCTTGGCTGAGCAAAGGCTTTTTGGTTTGATGGCATCCCATTCATTGTTTCTTGACTTTAATTCCTTTACTTTGGGCATCTTGTTGAGAAAGTCATTGACTACTCCCATATGTTGGAGTGCTTCTAGCAAGTGTATGGTAGCTGGTTTAATTCCTAATTCCTTGATCCATTTTGATTTGATCTTTGTGTAAGATGAGAGATAAGGATCTAATTCAACTTTCTACAAGTGCTGTCCAGTTTGTCCTTCATCTTTTGTTGAATAGGCTGTCTTTCCTCCATGTTCTATTTTGTCTCCTTTTGTCAAATATCAGATATTTAAAGACTTGTGGGCTTCTCTCAGAGTCTTCTACTCTATTCTATTGGTCTTCATGCCTATTTTGATACCAGCACCATACTGTTTTTGTTACTATAGTGCTATAGTATAATTTTAGGTTTGGTATTGCAAAACCACCTTTTTCATCTTTCTTGCTTAGTAATGTTTTGGCTATTTTGGGTTTCTTCTTGTTCCTAATGAACTTATGAATTTTAGAATTGCCTTTTCTTTTTTTTCTTTTTTCTTTTTTAAAGAGAGAAACAACTTTATTTAATTTTTCACATGGCCTTCATTGCTCCAACACTTAGTTGTGTACCTGGTGCTGGGGTTTGAACCCAGGTCCTTGTCCTTGCCAGGCAAGCACTGAAACCACTAAGCCACCGCTCCAACCCCTAGAATTGCTTTTTCTATATCTGTAAAGAATGATTTTGGTATCTTGATGGGGATTACATTGAATTTGTATAGCACTTTGGACAGAATGGATTTTTTTTTTTTAGAGAAAAGGACAGTGAGAGAGAGAGAGAGAGAGAGAAAGAGAGAATCAATTTTTATTGAGTTTTTTCACATGGCTTTCATTGCTCCAACACTTAGTTGAGTACATGGGTGCTGGGGTTTGAACTACTGTACTTATGCATACAGGGCAAGCACCATAACCACCAAGCCACCATGAAAGCCCCCAGAATGGCCTTTTTAATTATATTAATTCTTCCTAAAATGAACATGGGTTGTCTGCCATCTTTTCAGGTCTTCTTAAATTTCTTTATTCAATGTTTGATATTTTTAATTGTGAAGGTCTTTTATTTCCCTTGTTAGATCAATTCCCAAGTACTTTAATTTTTTGAGACTATTGTGAGTGGGACCAATTTTCTGATTTTTTCTGCCTTATTATTGTTAAGCTATTGATTTATGGGTGTTGATCTTGCAGCCTGCCATCTTGCTAAATCTGTTTATAAGCTCAAGCAGTTTTCTGGTGGAGTTGTTGGGTCCTCCGAATGTAGGACCATATCATAATCAGAAAGGGATACTTTGACTTTTTTTCCCTAATTTTATCCCTTTGATTTCCTTCTCTTTCCTGATTGTTCTGGCTAGATTCTCAAGGACCATACTGAATAAAAGTTGTGAGAGTGAGCAGCCTCTGAGTTTTTTGGAAATCCTTTCAGCTTTTTTCCACTTGTATTATACTAGTTGTGGATTTGTCATGTCATGTTTACGTAGTTAAGATACATTCCTTTTATCCTATCTACTATAGAGTTTTGATCATAAATGGGTGCTGGATTTTATTGAGGACCTTTTCTGCATCAATTGGTATGATCATATGTTTTTTGTCACTAATTCTGTTTAAGTAATGACTCACATTTAATGAAGTATGTATGTTGAACCATCCTTGAATCTCTGGAATGAAACCAACTTGATTGTGGTGAATTGTCTTCTCAATGTGTTTTTAAGTACTATTTCCTAGATCTTTATTGAGGATTTTTGCATTATGTTCTCCAGGAATATTGGTCTGTAGTTTTCTTTTTTGTTGTTGTTGTGTCTTTGTTTGGTTTTGGTGTCAGAGTTATGGTTGCTTCATAAAACCTGTTTGGGAGAGTTCCCTCCTTTTCAATTTCTTGAGTTAGCTTAATAAAGAGAGTTTTCTCCTCTTTATAGTTGTGATAAAACTCAGTGAGGAATCCATCAGGTCCTGAGCTTTTCTTCTTTGGAGGGCTTTTATTTGCTTTATGGATTTCAGTTCCTGTTATTGGGCTGCTTAGGCTTTAAATATTATCTTAATCACTTAGGGATATTGTATGTGTTTAGAAATTTGTCAGTGTCTTCCAGATTATCTGATTTAAAGGGGTATAGTTTTTCAAAACAAGTTCTGATAATCCATTGGATTTCCATGGGATTAGTGATGATCACTCCCTTTTTCATTCGTGATTTTATTGATTTGCTTCATTTCCCTCCTTCTTTCAGTGAGAATGGCTAGGGTTCAGTCAATTTTAGTTAGTTTTTGAAGCAACAGTTCTTTGTTTACTTGAATATTTTATTTTTGAATTTTTGATTTTTTTAATTTCAGCTCTGATTTTGATTATTTCCTGGTTTGGCATTAGATTATTCTTCCTTTTGTGGGGATTTGAGGTGGAGCATAGGTATTCATTCAGGATCTTCCCTGATTTTTAATGTAGGCATTCAGTGCAATAATTTTTTCCTTAATAATGCTCTCATGCTGCCCCAAATATTTCAGTTTGTTTTGTCTTCATTCTCATTCACTTCCAAAAAATTTTTGATTTCTGCTCTCAGGTTTTATTGGATCCATTCTTCATTTAATATATTATTATTCAATCTCCATGTACATATGTATTTTCTGTTATAATTTTTGCTGCTAATTTCTAGGATTATGACATCATGGTCTAACAGGATACATGGAATAATATCTACCTTTTTATATTTGCTTAGATTTCCTTTTAGAAGCTGAATATGATCTATTTTGGAAAAGGATCTATGAGCTGCTGAGAAGAAGATAAACAGCCAGTTTGGGATGGAATATTCTATAGATATCTGGTAAGCACATTTGATTTATGGTATTGTTTTTAGGCTAGAAATCTTTTAATTTAATTTTTGCATTGGTTATCTGTCTATTGGTGATAGATGAGTATTAAAGTCTCCCCATATTATCATGTTGGGGTCCATAAATATTTTTGTGTCATAGAGTAAGTTTTCCTCATACTTGGGTGCCTTGAGGTTTGGAGTATAGAGATTTACTATGCTTATATCCTCCTGATGTATTTTTCTTTTTACTACAGTGTAGTGACCTTCTTATTCTCTTCTGATTAGTTCATGCTTGAAATCTACTTTGTTGGACATAAGGATTGCAACAGCAGCTTGCTTTCTTGGACCATACACCTGGTAGATTTTTTTTCCACTCTTTCAACTTCAAATGATGGATTTCTTTGGCTGTAAGATGTTTCTCCTGTAATTATTGGATTTGGGGTTTTGATCCAATCTGCTCATCTGTGTCTTTTCATTTACATTCAATGTTAGGATAGTTACGTTGTTGTGGTTCATAATCATTGTGAGTTTTGTGCTCTCTTTGTTGTCTTTTTGATAGTGTGTACTTTTAATGAATTTCCTCTGTGAGTTATGAGGATTATTTTCACATTCTTCTATGTGGATTTTATCCCTGAGAATTTTTGTACTGCTGGTTTTCTGTTCATAAATGTTGGAAGTTTGTTTTCATGAAATTTTCTCATTTCCTCTTTGAATTTGAAGCTGATTTTTGCTGGGTGTAATATTCTTGACTGCAGGTTGTAGCCATTCAGAGATTGAAATATGTATTTCCAGGATGTTCTTGGTTCTAGGGTCTGAGATAAAAAGTCAGTGGTGATCCTTATTGGTTTGCCTCTGAATGTGATTTGTATTTCTCTCCTGTAGCTTTTAATATTATTTCCTTGAATTCCCTGTTATACATTTTGAATATGATATGTCTTGGTGAGATTCTCTTTTGATTAGGGCTGTTGGATATACTATCTGCTTCCTGGATTAGCATATCTGATACTATGCTAACATGGGGAAATTTTTCTTTAAATTTTTTGTTGAGAATGTTCATTATGCCATTCATTTGCATTTTGATTTTTTTCTTGTTTCACAATTACTCTTAGATTGTTCCTTCTGATTTTATCCAAGGCATTTTGAAAATTTGCTCATGCTCTATGAGTTTTTTTTTTCTTTTTGTCATTTATGTGTTCATGCTTACTGAGCCTATCCTCATTATCAGAACTTCTTTCTTCAACTGCTGAGGTTATGTTTTCTTTAGAAGTTAGTCCAGTATTAAATTCTTCCATTGTTCCTCTGATGGGACTGAACATTTAATTTCATCACTTCCTTTTTCAGTATGTCTATTTCTTTGATAATGGAGTTTTCATCTCTTGAGCTTTCTACTTACTCCCTTCATTAATTCTCCTTTTATTTCATTGTTCTTTTTAGTAATCAGATCATTGATAATTTTTTCTTGATTTTCATCTCCCTCCCTTTCCATATGTTTCTTGGTAAGGTAGTTTTGGGTGTGAGTTGAACCTTTTCTAGTTTTATTCTAAGAAGTTTGATAAACTTCCTTTGGATCTTTGAATTGAGTTTCCCTGTTGGAAGTAAGGCAGGTCTCCAGGTGACTCTTCCTTGAAGACCAAAGGTTTGGGTCAGACACCACTCCTCTGATTACCATCTTCTTCCTAAAAGCTGCTTCTGCATGGAGCCTTATTTTGATGCACGTTTTGGATCTAGGGTCCATGACATGGATCTGGAACCTCATCAGTTTGTGGGGCAACCTGCTGTGTTGTTGAAACTCAGTGTCAGGTGTGTATTACTGGGTCCTGGGTTCCTAGAGGAACGAGACAGCCTAAATGGGCATGCCATGTGTCATGCTGTGACCTGGGATCCTTGCTGGCAGGGGTGGACCCAATATATCTGGACCTGGCAGGTATGTACTGTGACTGAGCAGCTTAGGGAAGGGTACCTAGGTGTGTCCTGGGTACTTTCCAGTCCAGTACCAGAAGCCTGGGCCTGCATGGTGGGTGGGAGGGTTTCTACAGGCTGAGGTACTTCTTAGGGTTGTCCTGGACCCTCAGATGTCTTGGGAACACAGGCCTGGGCCCATGTGGTGGCTGGCCAGGGGCAGCTCTGGGCACAAGTCCTCATTAGGTGTGGCCTGGGACCAGAGGCCTGGGCCTTTTGTGGCAGTGAGACAGTTTTAGGAGAGATAGTAAAATGGCTAGGTAGTCAGGACAATGGGCCCCATTCAACCACACCTAGATGCTGGCCAATAGAGAGCCATTAATGGGTATACTCAGGGCCTTCATAAGCAAATGACCATTAGGCTTACTATGGGAGCAATTCCTTTGTCCCAAAGGGGGAAAAACTAAGAAGTGGGGGTGGACACGGATGGGAACTTGGAAAGAATTGCTCCCTGTTTTGCATAGACTTTAACTAATGATGTAGATGAATTTCTCAATGCCTGCTTTGCATGAATATTAATTATGCTCATACCCCAAATCAATATAAACCCTGGCCTGACCTCCATTAGACAGTGTCCTGCTTCCAGGTAACACTCTGCCTTGCAGAGTCTCTGCTCTCCTACCTTTAATAAATCCTACTCCTTTTATTCCTCCTTCTGTAGTTGTCCGTGGGTTTTATTCTTCAAATTAGTAAGACAAGAACACAGGTGATTGGTGCCAGATTCCTGGAATGAATTTCCACCACACCAAGAGCTGCAACACCCAGCTTTTAGCTGGGGAGCTGCTAACACTATTTTGACCTCAGAAACCGGCAGCCAGCCCAAATTCCCAGTTTTAACTGGGAATAGCTGCAAGTACTAGAAGCGGAATATTTTGGCTGCTGGAATCTGTAGTCAGCCCAGACTCCATTTGCCAGTGGAAGCAGAGAATCCAGCCTCATCTCAAAAACCCCGTCTCAGCAGCTGGGTAGGGGTGGCACCAATTTATGAAATTGGTGTGCATTTTTAAAATTTCTCACAACAGTTTACTTTTAACCTACTAAGTGCAAGTTGAAGAAAAACAATTTTGTTTAGTTTTCCTTTTATTTTTTATTCCTTTTCACATAGCAGATTCAATTTGATCATTTCCAAAGATGCCATGTTACATTTCCCTGTGTGTGAAATCTTTATACATTTTCTCTCTTTAATGCTCCATACAACAATTAAAGCAAAACTCACTATATTGAGGGTATTAATTAAATTCAAGGGTGAAATCTGACTTTAATGATAATTTACTTCTCTCTTTTTCTTTCTTCATTCTATATCTATGCATTTATTTCTTGACAACTCAGCAATATACTTGATAATATGATTTTTATAATAATTACACTTCATTACCTACAACAACAATGTATTTATTATATCACAATTTCTGTGGGTCATGAGAAACTTAGACCATGAATTGGATCTTCTACAAGGCTGTCATCATGGTATCACCAGCAGGGTCTCATATCAGGCTCAGCTGAGGAAGGATCCACTTCTAATCTCAGGTCCTTGAGTGAGATCAACCCTGTCTTCATTTTTGCTGGTTGCCAGCTGAAAGCTGCACTTGGGTCCTGGCCTCATGGTCCACACCAACATGGCCACTAGTCTCCTAGCAAAAGTATGTTACAATCTTTTGTAACATAATCTCAGAAGGGACCTTTGTCATATTCTTTTGGTTGGAAATAAGTCACAGATACTGCCCACACTAAAGCTGGTGTGATTACACAGGGCATAAATATCAGGAAGTAGGGATCATGAGGGCTATTTCAGGTCTGCTTGGTTGTATCGGTCATTACAGTTATTAAGAGCATCTGATATGGCTCATCTATAGAAAAGATGCTGGCATGAGGCAATGTGAAAAATCTGCAAAACAGCTGAGGGTGAGAAGTAGCTTTTGAAGGAAGCTGAAACAGTGGGATAAACTTGGAGAAGCAAACAGCAGGGATTCCTATTAATACCATCTTTAAAGCCCCCAGCTTGATTTGGCCTTAAGCAATGTAAATGTCAAGTAAAAATGCACTATAGATGCCCTGTTCAAAATGTTCAGCTCCCTGTAAGGAGTTCTTGTGCCAATACCCCTGTTTTCCTCCATGAAACTGATCAGTTGATACAATCATGTAAGCCATGATTTTCACAAGATTTTCAAACAGTTGGTGTCCTCCACATTCAGACAAACACTGCAAACATGAGCTGCTCATTTCCCCTCTGTCACTTTCACTCATGGGCACTGTACTTTAAAACGCATCAGACCCAGTCAGCAGTGGAAACTGTATTTACACTGATAATTCTGGCTACGACAGATGCGTGACCAAGTCAGTTCTTTGCTTAAACTATGGACGATTTTATCCAAGTCATTTATACTGGTCGAAAGAACCAAAGTCACTGTTTATCTTTGTATTTGTTTACATAGCTTGAAAACAAAACCACCAAACTCAGTAATTCCTTTGTCAGTGGTTCTACCCCTGAAGGCATGTTTTGACCTACATATTCACAGTGAGACAATCTTGGTAAAATGATGAAGAGTGACATTTTCTCTGTTCTTCTATTTCCCTTTCCAACATTCCTGTTTGCTTTATCTTTGTGCCACTGATGCACTGTGTTCCATAAGTCTGAAGTCTCCGGTCCTTCTGGTTGCATTTATTGCTAGGAACTTAATTTTTACTGAAATGTTAACAGGAAATTAGGAAAAAATATTATTGTTTCTAATGCAATTGTATTTAACCAATAATTAAAATTGAAAGATCCCCAGTAAAAGAGTTTTTAAAAATGTGACGTTTTCAGAAGGAAAAGTATTACATTTCCAAATACACAAATTGAATCAAATTATTTTCTTTCAAATCTAGTGCTAATAACAACAGCTAATAATTTTAGGGTGCTTATTATGTGTTAGTCATCAAGCCAAACTCTGCAGAGCTTTTTAAAATAACTGTTTCTAATAGAACAGCAAGGTGGGATACCTTTATCTTCATTGAAAAGTCAGGATATTTAAGCTTAGAGAAGTCAAGTAACTTGCCCAAGGTCAAATAACAAGTAAAAGATCCAGATGGGATGACTCCATATACGATCTCTTAAAATGAATACTCTGGGCTCTAAAGGCTGAAACAGGAGGACAGTAAGTTCAAAGTCAGCCTCAGCAACTTAGCGAGGCCCTAAGCAACTTAGTAATACTCGGTCTCGTAACAAAAAAATAAATAAATGTGCTGGTAATGTTGCTCAGTGGTTAAACATGCCTGGGTTCATTCCTTGGTACCAAAAATGAATCAATCAGGGCTGAAGTGGTGACTCAGCTGTAGAGCACTTGCCAGGCATGTGCAAGGACCCAGATACGAGCCCCAGTACTACATACACAACTAAGTATCAGAGAAACTAAAGCTAGATAAAAAATAAAGTTGATTCTCCGTTTCTCTCTCTCTCTCTCTCTCTCTCACTATCTCTTTCTCTTAAAAAAATCAGTCAATAAATAAATAATAAAATGAATACACTCTGTTGAATGCTTAATTGTTGGCAATAATAAAGTAGAAAGCGGCTCTGAACATCAGGACTTTGATATATTGACTGGAATTTTTTTCCCAATTAGCCATTTATATTAGGCAAGTCCTTTATGCTTTTTCAGTCCATGTTTCTTCCTGAATTAAAGGAAAGACCTGGATTAAATGAGCCATGAATTTCTTCTTCCACTTATAATCCCAACATATACTATTATGAATTACCATTGGTATGGCAGATACCAATTCTAAACTATCAATCTGCACTTCTAAATTTATACACAGAAATGAGAAAATAATCTCAAACTTATAGTACTGAGGGTAAGATCAAATCTCCCATTTAGTAGAGTGTTTCTTCGGCTTCTATGAAACATGTTGATTGCTATCATAGCCCATACATTTTGAATTGTTTGGTTTCTTAACTGTTAATTGAAATGTAATTTCATTTGCATAATAAAAGACTAGTACGGTAATTAGCACTTTTCTTACTAATTGACACCAATTAACCTGCTTTAGGTGTCTTGGTGTCTGTGCAGCATCTAAATATTGTCTTCCTACTCTAGTTGATTCGCAAGGCCATGATTACCTTTATGGCTTATAAAATTTAAAATTAATTGCATTGCAGCTAGAGTGGTGGCTCAACCTCATATCTCAAAAAGGGTCCATTAGGTAATTATTCGATAACTAATTAAGTTTTAGTCATCTCACTAAATCAACTTAAAATGCTCCTCTTATAAAGTAGATTTAAAGGGTCACAAGAGACTCCTGAAAGATCAGGCACAGAGTCAACCTTACTATTTAGATCATCCCTTTATGGGTTTTCAGGAACATTCATCCATCACAGCTGAATTCCTGTCCCAGGGTTAGAAACCTCTTATTCCTTGGTTTAGCAGCAAAAGTTTGACAAAGAATAAGTGTCTTATTTTGAACTAGGATTGATGATAACTTGGAGATCTTTTTCCACTGTAGACTTTGTTTGTGATCTCTTCTGAGCGGCTTGTTCCTACCCTCCTGCCCTTGCCTCCTTGCTGTGTTTCTCCAGAGAGGCCTGAGAGAGAAGAAATGAGGAGTCAGCCCCTACCTTCCAGGCCTGGGTTGGGTTTGCTGTACTACAGATACCTTAGGATTTCACTGAGTGGAAATCAGCCCTAAGCTTTTGAGCCTGGGAGTTATCTGTTATCTTGGGAAATGCTGATACATGTTATCAAAAGAAGAAATAATCCTAAATCCCCTATATTAGAAAAAAAATCATTTTTGAAGATGAGACCATTGCAAGATCAAATAAATTGTTATATGTTCAAATTCTAAAAGGTAAGGAGGGTCACAGATATAAACACAGAATATCAAACTGAAGACATTATAAATAGAACTTAATACTGAATCATTCCTACTACTCTGAAACCTTTATCCAAATGCGTATTCATTTTTCTAACATTAGGTGGTTATCTGGGATACTACACTGTGTTATTTCAAATTCTATAATTTTCACTCTCAGGAAGGAACGTGGTGGACCTTCTAGTCATTCGTGGACTACTGATTGATTTTATTCATGTTCACTTAGTACCATTATTTTTTTAGACACTATACTAAGTTTGAAGAATTTGTGCTGACAGAAGATATACTACCCTAACTCAGATTTTTTGGGAAAATTAGGAAGCACAGGTATTAAATAAAGGACTACCGATCCTGTGAAAAGAGAAGCATAATGTGCTTGTGAGACAGATAATGGGGGACCACTGTAGGTCTCAGTTCCAGACCAAAGGCTGCCCTGGGAAAATGGGAAAATGATATCTAAGCCGAGTCTGGATGAATGAGGAGTAATAGATTAGAAGGAACGGTTGGTGCTGCTGGCAGGGTCTCCAGGGTTGGCATGGGTGTTACAGGCAAAGAAAGCATCAGAGAGGCTATGGCACAAGGGAGGAGGTGATTGTAGCTGAGTATGATTTCAGTGCCTCAGAGACACTAAGGGGAGAGAGATGGGGGATGGATGTGCTGTGCAGGGCTCCCTAAGAGAGGGTATGGGCTATGGGGTATGGGCTATGCAAGGGATTGGCCCTCAAGTATTGGTAAGCCACTGGGGAATTTTAATTCCATGTGTGACATAGTAGAATTACATTTTAGAATAATCATCATGACTAGAAAATGTATAAAAGATTAAAAGGCAATTATCCTTCCCTCTCTTAACTCTGGTAATGTTCTTACCTCAAAAACTGGCTTGTTGAGGGACCTCCAAGACTTTTGTGGAAGATAAAGACCAAGCCTACGACTTTAGTTATGAAGCTACAGTTACAGGAAACAGAGGGGACATTTTCAATTACAATTGAAAGGATTAAATTAGGTAGTACGTTTTTGCTTGGAAAAACTAAGGAAATCTCTAAAATTGCAGGTTACTATTACTCTTAAATTGGTGCCACAAATAGTGGGAAATTCCATGGGAAAGAACAGAGAAGGAGAGATCAAGAGAGTGAACACAAAGTGTTCTAGTACTGACCATTGCACCTCATGTCTTTGTAATAATTGGTCACTTTCAAACATCTCCACCTGAATTGTTAGATTAAATTATCACAACAACTTTTGCAGGCAGAAGGATAACTATTCCTATTCCTGTTGGACAAATAAATAAATCCACTTTTTGTTCTGAGGGTTCATTTTACCTATTTTTTTTAAATTTTATTTTATTAAGGAATTTATTTGTTGAACAAACATGCTTCTAATGAAACTATATATATATATATATATATATATATATATATATATATATAAATTCTGAAAATTAGATTTACCCCCAAGAGCCCCCCCAATTACCCACCCTTATCCCTCCCCCCTCTTTCCCAATACATCTCTACGAATGCCTAGGTTGTATGTCACTACATCTTTTCAGGATTTAAAATCTGAGAATTGATTTCCTTTCTCAATGGCCAGGGTCTACAGCTTGTGCGGAAATGACCCATGTTCTAGTCTCTGGAGTGGGGTCTGATTAATAGAAACAAATCAGTATCTCTCATCCTCTGCCCACTGTCCATAGTGATCAGCTCAGTGACAGTTTCAAAAGCTTGCCACTGCCAAAGAAATGTGAAGATATATTTCCCAAGGATTGGGTCATTATTTGTTTCTGTTTTATTGTATTTCATCTTTGCATGCAAGAATCACTCGCATTTTAGAGAGAGAGAGAGATCTGTTTTGGTGACTACTAGAGGAGATTCTTTCTGTTTCCTGTGAGAAGGAGTGAAAATGAAAGGTGGCTTCTTGTGCTGTGTCAGCCACATGCACCATTTGTAAAGAATTGCTGGAGCTGCAAGGGAATCAACATATGGAAATTGAAAGTGAAGCTGAAATTATGTAAGGCAGCATGGGAGAGAAACTTGATTTCCAGTGACATTGCTTGAAATGTTGATTGAATTTTACCTGGAGCCTGAGTTACCTGAGGATTTTGCAGCCCTCTAAACCAATATTTTTTTCTTATTGTTTAAGCTAGCTCAGACTGGGTTTTCTGTCACCTTCACCTGAAAGAGGCACAAGCAATAGACAGAAACAGGACTAACTGAAGCAAAAGGTTAAATTCCTTTAATTCCTTGCAAGGAGCAGAAATGGCAACTACAATAATCAAGACAGAAGTTTAGTTTTTTTTTCAAAAGCAACAATTTTAGAAATAATAAATCCAGGTCTGGCATGGTGCTCTGGTCAAGAACCAGGATCCATTTACCTTTTCCTCCACCATGCAGAATTTCCGCTCCCAAGACCTCATGGTCCCAGATGCTTGCTGGTACTCCAGCCATTATGAATATTTTCCTATCAGAAAGAAGAAAAGAAAAGAGAAGGTTTGGCTTTTCTCCAGAAGAACACTTTTTGGAATTTACACATATAACTTCTGTTTATATCCAACCAGCAAAAGCCTAGTCACAGCTCAACCGAGCTATCCAAAACTCCTGTGTGAGAAATGTAGGGTTTATTTCAGGAGGCAACATGTCACTCTGAAAACTGGGGTTCTATTACCGTGGGAAAAAGAAGAGAACAAATTCCTGGGGACAGAGACAGAAGAGTATTAGAGATCTGCAGAACTGAGAGGAAACATTGGAGACAGGTTTGAGCGAAGGTACCTTTAGAAGATTAGGAGACAAAATCATTGGACTGATCATCAACAGTGGGCACAGCAGACTCAGCTGATGTTTCCGTCCATGTCTCCCTTGAAGAAGAGTCAAAGCTATAGGGGCTGGAGCAGTGGCTTGATGGTTACAGCGCTTGCCTTGCATGTGCAAATACGTGGGTTCAAACCCCAGCACCCATATACACAACTAAGTGTCAGAGCAATGAAGGCCATGTGAAAAACTCAATAAAAATTGATTGTCTCTTTCTCTCTCTCTCTCTCTCACTGTCCTTCTCTCTTAAAAAAAAAAAAAAAAAAAGGAGTCAAAGCTATAGATAAGAACATCAAACAGGCTGACCCAGGACCGGAGGCTGCCCATGGCTGTGCAGAGGAGAGGACAGGTGGGATTTGCTGCTGGTCTTTTACAGTAGGAGACAGACACCTGGGTTTACCCCACCCCTGTGACAACACCAAGTGAGAGCGCAATAATTCTTCAAAAGAAATAGGGCAATGTTACCTGGGGATTCAAAAAACATTTTTTTTGAAGACAGAAAGAGAGAGAGAGAGAGAGAGAGAGAGAGAGAATCAATTTTTATTGAGTTTTTCACATGGCTTTTGTTGCTCTGACACTTAGCTGTTTACGCGGGTGCTGGGGTTTGAACCCGTGTACTCACACATGCCAGGCAAATGCCATAACTGCCGAGCCACTGCTCCAGCCCCTGGGGGTTCAAAATTATGAGAACAGTTAACAATAATATAATACCAGCAAAACACATTTTCACTGTAGTTTCAGGAGGGTGAAGCGTCCCCCTCAAGGAAACGCAGATAGCTCGAGGCAGAGATAGGAGTAGGACCCAAATGTCTCTAAATGATGTCACCACTGTTCTAAATGCTGTATCATTCACAGAGGGAGATGAAATGCCACTGTTCCTACTGCTGTTGCAACTACTTTGATAGATATTATCCAATTTATTTTTTTGTATTTTTGCTCTTACCATAGTCCTAGGGTCCAGGTAAAATCTATAGCAGTTTGCTTTGGATGAGAAGACAGGTTTGGCAAATTATGTTATTTGCAGTTGAACTTGAATTCATGTATTTTGATTTCTGTTTCAGTGCTCTTTCTACTAGGAAAATGATTCTAAGTTGAGAGTTATTTTGCCACCACTAGCCCCTTCCATCCACACTAGGGATGCTTTGCTATATGTGGAGATACCTGAGTTGTCATAACTGGTTGGGAAATTCTGCTGGTATGTAGCCGGCAGAGGCAACGGATGCAGCTAAACAACTAGCAGTGTACAGGACAGTTTCCCTAGTAAAATGTAATAGTAGAGAAAGCCTGTGGAAGAAAGGCTTAATATTTATTTTCCAATGATTTTTAACCCAGAGAGTCTAAACCAGTTCTCATTTGTGGGTATGGAGCAGAAATCCTTAGGTATCTAATCACATTAAGTGGTGCTGCAGCCTGGCTCTGCTGCCCTTTGTTTCTTCTGAGGTGTTCTAGGCACCCAGGACAGCACTATCACATCAATTTGGAATCATGTCTTTCCAGCTCCCATGAGTTCCCAGGCACAGTGGCACACACCTGAAATCCTAATGACTCTGGAAGCTAAGTCAGGAGGATTACAAGTTCAAGGCCAGTTTTGGTGACTTAATGAGACCCTGTCTCAAAACAACAACAACAACAAAAAAATAAAATGGGCTGTGGAGTTAGTTTAGTGGTAAAGCACCCCTGGGTTCAATTATCAGTACCCCAAACACACAAACAAGCAAGCAAAAACCACCAACTCCCACACTCCCACAGGTGGATATAGCACAGCAAGCAGGATCAAGCTCGGATTTAGGTCCCAGCTCTGATGTTGCTTAGCCATGTGCCCTTGAACTGGTACTGAACTCAACTATAAAATAGGAGCCATAATATTTACCTACCTTTGGGGTATCATGAAGATTAAACAAAGCCTGCAAAATATTTGAAACCTAGTAAGTACTTAATAAAGACACTTGTTTTTATTATTCAGTAAACTAGCATTAGTCTATTTAGAAAAACATAAAGTTGGACATATTTTCCACATCGTGTGGCCAAATATATTAGTGTCAGTTTCTCTAGGTCATGGTTAGCTCCCTGGTGTCTGTTTTTCACCCCCCCCCATCCCCTCCACATGTATAACCAACAAATGTTACAATGCTGCTATACTAACTAACTTGAGAAGGATTTTTGTTTTTTACTTTAAAGAATGTTTTTCTAGGGATGATAAACATATGGGGGCAGCTCTGAGGAGTGAGTACTCATACCTGATGGTTGAGGTCAGACAAGATTCTGATATGTCCATTTATTTGCTTTTTTTTTGTGGAAGTGGGTCAATTGAGAGTCTCAGTGTCACCAACCACAGATTTTCCCTTAAGCCAGAGAGTGGAAGGGCTTTTGGCTTTCAAGGTTTCTTATTTAACACATCAATGCTCCTCGAAGGTCTTGCCTTAAATCATTTTCAACTGTAAACACAGATAGCCATAGGTGAATATATAAACTCTTAATTGAAACTGGTATTCTAAGCTTATTCCTGACCCTGAAAGTCTCGTGGTTCAGAGTAGATTTCCTTTGTGTACAAACAGATCTCTTATAGAATGGGCATCACTGAAACAGAAGTGCCATACAAAAAAGAATGGAGAAAGAAGACTTAGGAAAGTTTTTAAATGGAATCAGCATTTAATATGGCATCTCATTTTTTTTTTTAAGGAGAAGGAAAGGAGAGAGAGAGAGAGAGAGAGAATCAATTTTTCACATGGCTTTTATTGCTCTGACACTTAGTTGTGTACTTGGGTGCTGGGGTTTGAACCTGTGTACTTGTGTATGCCGGGCAAGCACCATAACTGCCAAGCCACTGCTCCAGCCCCTGGAATATCATCTTGATGTATGAGATGACATTTATCATGCAGTGAACATGTCAAAGTTCACTACAGACAGAAGAGAATTTCCTGGAAGAAGACAGTCTAGGGTGGGCTTGGATAACATTTGGGAAGACAGTACTCACTGAGTAAGTATGAGTAAATATGGTAAGGTTGAGTATAAGAATCACAGGACAGATGAGAAAAATCATTGAGAGAGAATGGGAGGAGAAAGGAGAAAGAAGAAAGAGCTTTTCTCTAAGACAAGCACCACATATCATTTTGCTTCAAGTGACCTGAAGCACCCATGTAAACTTATTTTGCATTCACGCATTGAGGGTGCTGTTCATGACTTGAATGCAGGGCTTGGGAGCAGGGTGTGCCCCACAAGTGATGACCATGTCTCCTGAATGTATGGAGCGGTCTCATCAATGAAGAAAGGAAACACATCAGACTAAGAAAACATATGGAAATGGAAATTTGATACAAATGAAAACAGCATTCCTCTATAACTTCATGATAGAAATACTTTGATTTATCTAGTTGAAAATAATAGGATTTAAAAGGATGGGTGAATATAGGCCCTTATTCTTTAACTGAGCATCTAGTCTATTGTAGGCACTAGGCCAGGTGTTCAGGACAGAAGAGCTAGTGACAGAGTCTTTGCCCTCATAGACCTTACTGTCAAGTGAAAATCTCTCTCATTCCCCCCTCTCGACCACCACACACTAAGAAAAATGGCTGTAGGTTAAGTGTTTTGAAAGGTAATATAAAAGCTCCTTTGGGCACATGTGAGATCTGTATTGCTGTACTCCCACAAATTCAGCAGCTGAAAGGGAAACAGTTTATTGAAGGTATTGTAGCTGATAAGGATGCTAACCTAGGTAGCCAGTCTGCAGAGACTTCTATGCTCTCGTGACTGTACCACTCCATTTCACCTCTAGCATCTTCACCTTGGTAGTTCTGATGACGTGGGTTAAGAGCTCATTTAGATTTCTTACAAGCATAGTGTTTCCAAACTTCAAGACACTTTAAAAACCTTCTATTCCAACACTATCCCCAATCCCACTAGTATGTTCTTCTGTTCCCATGCTAGATTTATAACTGTTTTAATTTCTTTCTTCCATTAAGAAGAAAATAAAGGCACACAGCTCAACCACTTAGATTCAAATAGGCTTCCAATAAAGGTGGATAGGCTTCCAATAAAGGTGATTTCTGGGCGTATTTTCATAGTGGCTTCACTGAAGAGATGATGAGATTTTTAAAAAATGATAAAACTTGATATTTTCCTACCTGGTAATGTATTTCCAAGAATTTCAGTGACTATTCAATTATGTTTATGTGAATACTGATTTAATTTTTAATCAGAATGCTCCCATGCCTAATTGCTTAGGAAATCCACCTTTAAGTAATAAATGATGTTTGGGAACATTATTGAAAATAGGCCAAATATTCTATCACAACCATATTTTATTTTATGTAAATTTAAATGCTGTGTGTCATTAAATTGAATTAAAAAAACTTATTTAAAATGAAATAAAATTTCCTTTTAAAACTGAACAAAAGATAATATTTACCCTAATGGCATCCGAGATGTTTATGAACTGAATTTTATTTCTCTTGATGTGACAGTGTGCGTTAGGCAATTCTCTTCCTATTCCTGAAGTGGTTTTTGTGAGGCACACTAACTGCTTTCTTTTCTTTGAATAACAAATAAGCATTAGTTTTTTTCTCCCCTGAATGTCTTGTATCCTCATTCTCCTAATTTCTGTTTGTTTCTCTTTCAATTATGTGTGCCCTGTTTAGATATTGCTTACTCTGCAGTTATTTTTATTCAGGAGATAAAACTTGCAAGCATAAATCCCTCTGGACTAGGTTGAAAGAAAGACCTTAAGGTTGGGAAGCTTTTATATGGAAGTAGCTTTGAATTTTTCTGAGCCTAGACATTCTTCTGATCTGATAACCTGGGGGAAAGGTTTAGCCAATGTGTTCAGTACTAAATGTCAGTTTTGGTTTCAATCCCACTGCCAAGAATCAGTTGAGAGATTTGTAACACAAAGGAAAATAATAAAACAGTGTAGCCATAATAACATGAGATTAATGGGAGTTTTTGATGCCGTTTATATTTTGAAGCCCCTGAGTTATCCAACAGGTAGCTTGGGTATTCAGCTTTGCTGAAAGGCTGAACAAGACCCTCCTTCACAAAACAAAGTTTTCTCTAATCAGCTGTTTGGAATGCCTCTGCAGGGAAAGAACCCCCTCCCCCTTGCTTGTTCACAAGAAAAGTGGGATATCAGCCTTCCTCTGCCTTGAGGAAAGTCAAAGACTATAAATCAAAGTGATTTGTTGATGCTAATGTTCCATTTTCTTTCTTGAGAGCATATTTGGATGGGGCAATGGTAGAACTCTGTAGAGAAAGCCAGCACCACAGAAGAAGACTTCCCCTCCCCAACTTGGCGTTCCATGGGCCTCATGCATAAATCAGCAATTGCTCCATTTCTTTCAACAGAAGGGGTCTATTAAGAGGTACAAGCCTTTAGCACATTTTCAGGGAGAAATCTCTTCTACTAAAGGGTTTGTTAATATGTGATGCAAACTGGGTTCAAAGGGGCAGTAAGGAAAGGGTAAGAAAATCTTAAGGGGGTATCTGGGAAGTGAGCTGAGATTCTGTATAGGAGGAGACTGGCCCGAGCTGTTGGGAAGCCTCCCAATAGTTGAAAGGGTAATTGACTCAGAGCCTATAGGTCTGTGTGCCTATGACTGTTCCTCCTCAGTTATTAAAAACATTTGCAATGTTCAAGATCTCATGATAGAAGTTTATTCTAGTTTAACCCATAATCTGGTAGATTAATTTTATTTTTAACAGACTCAGTAGGATTTGGCTAGAATCTTAATGCTTCCATTTAACTTAAAGATGACCTGGAAAGTGTGTTCCTGGCCCTCCACTCTTGCACACCAAATCACTTGTATTCATTTATCCCTCCCACTCATTCATTGAATCCCTTCTGTTACCAATATGAGGAGCTTCTGCCTTATTTATGAGATCCCTTAGGGTTCAGGATACTGTAGAAAAGGCAAAGATATTTGTACAAATTCACAGAATTTATTGAGCTCCTAAAGCCTATGAGCTTCAGGAGAACAAATAATGTGATGTTCCAAGACTTTAACAGAGGGAGAATTTCGGACATTTTTAAAGGTGCTCTTGTCCACAATGTATGCTCCAAACCTTTCCAATTTATTCTACCACCTCAATATTGCCAAACAAACCTTTATCCATAATGAGAAGGCAGATTTACTGTCAAAAGAGGGAGAGTCAACTGGTATATTTGGTTTTAAAGAAAGATTTTACCTCTTAACTATAATTTCTTGACATTCTCATTATGTACTTGTTCTTCAGTCCCTGATCAAACTGTTTCTTGTGACTTTCTTTTTGTCACTGGTATATTGAGTCCAATGGGGCACGCTATTGCACTTGAGCATGAGATGCTTGCTTCTGGGTCACAGACACTGTCATTCTATTGAAGGGACTGAATCATCACAGCCTACTTTGATATCTCTACCCCTGGCCTGCTGAGGCCTATTGGCTTCTTGTCAACTGTCTTCTGTGAAGTGTCATCCTTGATAATTGGCCATCAGTGATCCTGAATCCAATACTGTTGCACTTAGTTTTCGAAACTTAGAGCAGGAACTTTCGTTTGTTCCTGTTCACATCATGTTATCCAGTGCTCAGAAGGCATTGAGTCTTCAATTAAACCAGGGAGCTATTTCTCATTGCTTGCTGCCATTTCATATTTGTTAAATATTTTCTCTTTCAGGATATTGATATAAACTGGTTACTATAAAATAGTTAATAGATTATATTAAAATAGTTCTAGATTATATTATATAATAAAACAGCTAATAGATTAGCTACATAGGTGGCTGTCAATCCTTAAAATCTCCTATCTATTTGATGGTTAACTTATTTATACCTTAAAGCTCATGTTTCTTCTACTTATTCACAAAGCTAAAATGAAAGGCCTTGTTGAGTTCTGCCTAAAATCCAGATGCTTTAGATTTACAGACATACCCAATCAATCTTATCTTTCAGAATGAAATGCTGTACAATCTGAAGGCATATAAAGATACGTTTTTAAGATTTCAAGAGGTCCGTGGCATGGCAGGAAGACCTAGTGGAACGTGGGCTGACTTACACTCAGTTGCATAAGTTTAAATCCATATACCATCAAGTAGAGCTTGACTCAGTTTTCTAAATCAAGATCCATATAATCATAGTGAATGGATATTTTTTCTAGTTTCTAATACTCCATTATGTATATATCTTAGATTTGTACTTCTTTTTTAGTAATCAGTTTTGTGGATTTTTTGACAGTATGATGATAATTTAGCACTGACTAAATAGAGATATTTAAATCCAGATGTGCAAGTCTTTGTTTTCCATGGTCTAGTATCTTATTATGTAAGTCTGTGGATGGTGCAGCTGTCAGGGAATAATGGGTTCAAATACCATCTCTAACATTCACTGGTGGTATAATTTCAGGCAAGCTACTTATCTTGTCCTATTCTTGGGTTTCCCAAATGGAGCTAATATTTAGCTCAACCTATGATCACTGTAGTGCTAAATTTAGTCATAGGTAGATAGATGATGGGGGAAGGAGCCCTTCATCTACTGTGATTGTCAAATCCTGATGTGTCCATCAGATGCTATCCTTTTGCTGTTCTCCTTAGAAACAGGGCCTTCTTATGTTGTCCAGGCTGGCCTTAAACTTCTAGGCTTAAGTAATCTTCCTGCCTCAGCCTCCAAGTAGCTGGGATTTCAGTTGTGTGCCACTGCATCAGATGAGGTTATTCTTTTGATTTATAAAAGTAATATTTATAGGATTGTACATACAACCTTGCCAACATGCATGAATGCATCTTAGTAAAATGTGTAGGCTCAGCAATCAGAGTCCTTCTGAATATCCTTGGGCCTTATTGAAATTGGAAAGAGCCAGTTCCCTTCTTTGCCATGTGCTGTGATGTAGTGGAATATGCTGACTGTACTGACCGTGCTGTCAGACTTCATTCTTAACCATATATCAACTGTGCAGAGAAAAACATAGATCCTTGTGGTTGAGTAGCCTTTGTATATTACTGCACTTTATCTTCAATTTTGGTGTCATTTTCTAAGCGCAATTTGCAATCATTCACATGCTAATGGCACCTTGCTGTTATAGACCATGTCTACACATTTTTACACAATGCTTTCCCATTTATTATCATATTTGCTTCGCACACTGTTTAATAAGTTATTATGTATTCATTACCGATGAGAAAATGGAGGCTCTGACAAGTTAAATAATATGCCCTAGATCATATCCTCCAATTTTTTTGGAGATAGCCTGTTAATTAAAAGCTGCTCACAAATACCATAGAGTTTTCCTTCTTATTGTCTTTAGGGCAATTTAAAACTCCTTAAAAGGGAAAAGCAAGGATTTAATGACTATTTATATTTTTACTCTACCCTGCTCCTTGCTCTCATCTCATTGCATGTTCTTAATATTTTGGCTATTTTTCAACTCTTAGAACACTTTTGCTATCTTTCATCTCTTTTTGGGTCCAAATTAGACAGCAGTTTACTCTGAGAAGTTGTCCTTTCTCCATCTACTTTATTAGTTTGGGGTTCCACATTTCTCTCATGTATTCTCAAAACATCCTGTATATCCTATTTTATAAGATATAATCTAATAAAGTGCAATTGCTTTTCATTCTTTGCCTCTCAGGAATATAAATGTAGGGGCTGGGTCATATCCAATAACTGTTTGGTACATGGTATGCACTGTGTTCAACACACATTTATTGAATGAGTATTTTATTCATTAGAGTTGCACTTGCTCTCCACTGCCTATGACACTTTCCTCATGTGAAATAGTGACCCAAAAGTATTTACCCTAAATGATGAAAAGTGTTACTGATCTGAGAGACAGAGTGTATGTTTAGGACCAAGCAGATAGAAGACATATAAAACCATGTCTGGGGCTCTAAACTTCTATGATCACATGGAAGAAACATTCTAGAAAATATTCTAGAATGCATAGATACTTCTCTAGAAATCTTTTTATCTTTTTTCCCTCCAGAGACATCTGTTGAAACTAGTTTTTGCATATCCCCTATTCGTATTTTAAATATAAGGGGCTCCTTCTCATCAGTTGTCCATCTTAAATTTATTTGCTGATGGCCCAATACTATGCCTGACCCAATGTATAAGTTCTAATAAATATCAGTTAAGCAAAAAATGCTTTTGTATGTGTGTATGCCTCTAGCAGGGATGGCATTCAGGTTTTGTGGGTCTTTGTTATACAACTTTGGGAACTTCTTTATGAAAAAGAATACAAAATTTTGAAAGACATTATAGGTTTGGAGGGAACTGGGATCAAGTAGCAAAGGATGCCCTGAAACTTTAGCTTCAAGTACTTCCAGATCTATCTGTTATCAACCTTTTTCTGTTCTGAACCTATTGCCTATATTATGAATTGAGCATCCCTAATCCAAAAGTCTGAAACCTGAAATGTTCCGAAACCTGCAACTAGAAAAGCCAACATAATGCCACAGTGGAAAATTCCATATCATGAAACTTGGCTTCATTCTTAAAATAATTTAAATTATTGTATAAATTACTTTCAGCTTGTGTGTATGAAACTTAAATGAATTTATGTTTAGATTTGGGAATATCCATAAGGTCAGTTTCATTCCCCAGTACCTCTCCTTTCCCTCTCTTCTTCCCTCCCCCTGGTAGCTATAGACTGAGCTATTCACTTGAGCAGAGATGTTGACTGATCCACTAAATTTGCTAAAGTAAAGCTATATTTATATTTCTAAGGGTGCTACCTATTGCTTAACCTCCACCTTAATTGCTGTTTTAATTTTTTTTTTTAACCATCTCTTTACTCATTTAAACTACTTGTTAAGAGGTAATCTGCTGTTATTATTATAGTGAGTTGACACGTTAATTTACATCTGATCTGCAATTGAATAGAGAAGGAAGCCTCAATTTTTGAAGGTCAATAGTTTTTTAAAATGTCTCCGTGGTATCATTTAGAAAATAAGTATTTCAGTGCAACTAATGGTCCCCATGGCACCCATGAGTGGCTTTGAAGCTGTTTTTTTTTTAAGTGCCTTTGCTCTGTATGTTGTGTCCTTATGGACATAGATGGGATAGTTTATATGGGACAAGTATGTTCTGGAGGAATTTTGGCTCTGTAGGGGGTCATTGTAATAATTCCTAATTCTTTCATAATTATTAAAGCTATACAAATTTTCACAGTAAGATGTCTGGGAACTTCTACATACAGTTATCTTGTACAAATATTAAATCCTTTTGGCCAGCTACTTACCAACCTCACCTCACTGTCGTCTACCAATTTTGGTATTTGAAGTGATACCTCAGATTCTTTTTTTTTTCCTTTTTTTTTTTTTAAAGAGAGTGAGGGTGAGAGAATGGAAGAATCAATTTTAATTTTTCATCTGGCCTTTGTTTTTCCAACACTTAGTTATTATGTGGTGTTGGTGTTTGAACCTGTGTCCTTGCACATGCCAGGCAAGTGTTCCAATCAGTGAGCCTCCACTCCAGCCCCTCAAATTATTTTTTGGTTTTTGGGGAAAGTGTTATTTCGGTTGGTATTTTCTCAAGATACTGGAGTGCTAGACTCTTTCTCTGGAGTCTTCAAATATGTTTAACAATTGTAAACATTTGCACAATGTAGTGGAGATACAGTTGCTTACTCTCTGTAAGGTCCTGTTATATTTCCTTTCTGAAATCACCACAAAGCAAAAGGGAGAATGGGAAGCAGAAATGAAAGTTTCAATTTAAACAAAATAGTCAGATGACATCATTAACTATGAACACCACTATATTAGGGATTTCATATAAATTCAGAAAAGAGCAAAGGGCATAGCAAGAATGTCAAATATACTCAATTCCATGATGTGCTGATGAGAGTCCCCACTCAGTACAGAGGGTCTCTTTTTCTAAGATCTGGGTGATTGTCCTCAGTCATCAGTTCTTCCTGCTTAGTCCTTAACCACAGTTGGCTATTTCAACAAAAACCACATCCGTCCTGGGGTAACTGGCTTCCAGTATAAAGGCCTGGCTCTCAACTATAGTGGGTGACATCTGTGAGGGTTCTTGAGGACCTCAGAGCTCCCTGCAGGTTCCACTAAGTCCTTGTTGTTCCATGGCCATAAATAAATATTTTTCTCTGCCTTCTATATAGACACTGATCCTCAATTCAAACTTCATGCACACTAAGCTAAATTTCATGTTCTTTTTCCTGGCTGATCTAATGAAGAGGTGTGGTAGTCCAAACACCAAAGGCATTTTGAGAAGTTACTTCTTATGACCTTTATACACCTGTCTTTGTTTCATTTTTTTATCTCAAAATTAAAAAAAAAACAACTTATTTCCTGTCTTTTTTTTTAAGTTTTTTTACTTTTTTTCCCCTTCTTCTCTTCTTCTCTTCTTCCTCTTCTTTCTACTCCTCTATTGTTCCTTCCAAGGCATGTATCTGGAAGTGAATGCTTTCATGTGCTTCATGTCTTCCTTTTTCTTGTTGATGTTATCTCCCTTTTGCTCCTTAGGAATTTGAAAGGACTCTGTAAGATCAGCAAAAACCAGAGGAGGCCTTTCAGTCTGTATCTTCCCCCGCCCCCTTTGGGCTGCACTTAACAAGGTTAAACATATCTGTTTCTTAAAAAACAAACTTATATTTAGAATTGTTTAGACTCATAAAATTTTTGTGAAGAATTCTATAGACTTCATATTCAGTTTTCCCTCTTAACATCGTATCACCACACCATTTTGTCATAATTAACAAACTTATACTGATATTTTATTAACTTCATTCAGACCTCTGGAGTTGTTTCTATGTCCCTTTTCTGTTCTAGGATCCCATTCAGGATACAGCATTACATTTAGTCTTCAAGTCTCCTTAGGTCCTCTTGGCTGTGACAGTGTTTCAATTCTTATTTTCCAGGATCTTGACAGTTTTGAGAATTGTAGGTTAGGTATTTTGTAGATTGTGTATCAACTGGGGCTTCTGCCTGGAGTTTTGTCTTTAGGAAGAAAATCACAGAGGCAGAGTGTCATTTATCACTTCTAATCAAGAATACCTACTATCATAGGACTTAGATTGCCCTTCATCACATGAAACTATAAATTTATTGTAGAGTTTTCCCCGTTCCATATTATGCTTTGCAAGGAAGTCACTAAGTTTGGTCCACATCCAAAAAGTGGAAAATTTTATTTTGCTTCCTTGAATATGAAGTATCTCAGCTACTTTTTATAAGGCCATGTGGTCCCCTTAATTCCCAAGATGGCAATAAGGCCATGTGGTCCCCTGAATTCCCAAGATGGCGAACTTTCCCCTTCTCTTCCATGCCTGCCAGTTCCCGCTGGCGTCAAAACCCATCCAGTCCGCACCCGCGACCCCAGCCCAGGTATCCAGCATCCAAAACTGCCCAATGAATTCTTACCCCATCACATACACCAGCCTATAAGCTCATCCTAGGCCCTATAAAAGTGTGTTCAGTTACTGAATAAAGCGGAACTTCTCTGGTGAGCTGGCAGTGCGGTGTCGTCCCTGTTCTTTCACTTTTTAAAATTGTTCTTGGGAGATTTAAATTTTTTCTGCCATATATAATTTGTTCAGTTTTTGTAACTCCACTTTTTATTTTCTACATGATCTTTTTGGAAGTGGTCAGTGATTTTTTTCCACAATTTTTGTTGATGCATTACAGTTGTACATAATGGTTGGATTTGTTGTTACATATTCATGCATGCACTCAATACAGCAATATATTTCTGCCATATGTTTTTCATTAAAACATTTATATCAGTAAAGACTCAAGAATATATGCTTTACTTTTTTGGTTATAATCTAATACCACCCTATATTTTTGCTCAAGTATTTCCAGCTTTAGACATTGGGAGCCCTTTGAATCGTCTCTTGAAAACTTTGGCATGCTGCCACCAATGCATTATCATATTTTTTCTTTTTCTTTAAATTTTTTGAGGAGTTGTGTTATTGTATGATCACAAATGCATAGTAGTAACAATATGATATGCCCCTTATCCTAATCCAGTTCCCAAAAGAAATCTCAGCAAACATAAAAAGTAGATATTATCCCATGTAACCTGTCAGACCATGATGCCATGATCATGGCAATTAACAGTAAAAATTATAACAGAGTATCCATATATACATGGAGATTGAATAATACCCTATTAAATGAAGAATGAATCCAAGAAGACATGACAGCAGAAATCAAGAAAATTTTGGAAACGAATGAGAATGAAGATACAATATATGAAAACCTCTGGGACAGCATGTGTTATCATTTTTTATATCACTTTCTGTGGAGCTTGGTAGTTCCTGTCTATAATCCTAGCTAGGGAGGTTGAGGGTGTAGGATAGCAAGTTTAAGAGGCCAGTCTTGGCAAAGCAAAACAAACAAAATACAACAATAAAACAATAACAAAGATAGCACAACATAAAAGAGAACTGGGAACTGAGAATGTGGCTCAGTGGTAAAGCATCTCTGAGTTCAATCTTCAGTACCAGAGAAAAATAAAAATAGAATAAAATCACTTTCTTATTTTCTGGCATAATTAAATATTCCAAGGTCATCTTGCGTGTTTCCTGTTCCATCACACAATCAATCGTTGCATTAAGAATCTTGGTTTCTTTATTGGAGAAGAATTTTACAAACTGAAATCTGAACTTGAGGTTACTCTGCCCTTCTTATAAAAAAATAGTCCTGGGACAATGTACTTTCTTTTCTCTCATCTCACTTCATTGGTGCTTTCCAAATCTCCCGGGACAATCATCTTTCTTCTCCAGTCTCTACTGATTGGTGTTATTACTAATGGTTCTGTGCAAGATTCTCCTCTGTTGCCAATCTGTATACACTTCTTGAATTATTTTTCTTAACCTTCTACTAATCATTTCTTTCTACCCTTTAATGCATTTTCCCCAATATGACTAGAATGGTGGTTTTACATTTTCTTTAGAAGTAAGGACAAAAGATCACATACTTTTTTAAGAATATAAAAATCTTTCATGACCCGGAAACCAAAGACCTCTTCAAATCTGTGCCTGTGACACATCTCTTCTTGTACTTCATGCCTCAACAATATTAAGCTTCTTTCAATTCTCTGAACAGAATTGCTGCTTCTCTCTCATGTCAGTACTTGGGACTTGTTACATATTTTTTGAATATTCTTTCCTCCTCATCTTTGTCCTGTTTGCTAAGAAAATCTGAAATTTTCATTAAAAATTCTCCCTTATGTCTAAATGAAATGTTCTGGAAATGTGTTCTTCAAAAATACTCCTACTAGCATAGAAGGCAGCATTTTGTGTGAGTTGGTGATGGTCACTGTTATAATATAGATATGGTTTGAGTGTTTCCCCAAAGGTTTATGTGCTGTAAAGCTTGATCCTGAGTATAGCAATGAGGGGTAGTGGAATGTTTAAGATATGGAACCTATTTGAAGACATGTTATTGTAGTGGCACACTTAGAAGGGGTTAATGTATTTCTTGAGGGGTCCTAATTAGTTCTCAGTTTATCAAATAGAGCAATCCTAGACCAGGAATTCCTCTGGTTTCCTGTCTTGCCAAATGACTGTTCTTTTCCTTTCATGTATGATCCTACCATGATGCCATCTGCCATAATGTAATGTGGCCAAAAGGTTCTCGCCATACACTGAACCATTAGGGTTACCCAGTTTGGGTTTTCAACCTCCAAAATTGTGAGCTAAACAACCACTTTATTATATAGAGAGGATAAATATACACATATATATATTTAGTGTATATATACAAAATATAATGTTTTATATGTATGTATTTTACTATGTATATACAAAATATATTTCCTAGCATCAGGTATTTTGTTATAGAAACAGAAAATGGACACATTAGGAATAACACAGTTATTCCTAAGGCTATAAAATCAATCCCATTATTCCATGACATTTTCCTGGTGTCTAGTATTTAACACATGATAGTCAACTGATAATAATTGAAAAGTCAAATGAGAATACATAAATAAGGAGGGAAATCTATCTATGGATATAAATAAAGTCCTTCACATGGTCAGAACTCCTTCTGTTAGGCAATGTGGAAATTCAGAGAAATATCCCAACAGAGTGTTCACTTTCAAACAGCTTACAGCCAAATTGAGTTAGTCTGTACACAGGATCTTTCCATCTATGCGGAGAGGTAGAAAGCAGGTTCATAGGGGTTACTAAAGGGAAGAGTTTATTGTGCATCTCTGTGGCAAGGAGGGAAAGAAATGACTTAACCTATGTCACGAAAGATGATGAAAGTTTGAATCTAGAAGCAGGGTGAACGAGAGGAAAGAGGACCAAAGTTTGGGAACCACAGTAAGACTAGAATTCAATAAGGGGTCTGGAATAGCATCAGAAGGAGGTCTGAATCTTAGACTATTTATTTTAATCCCATACAACTTTCACTAAGCCCCCTAACAAATGCCATAAAATCCCAACTTGAACATTACCTCAAGTTTATAAATGATGCCTTTAATTAATGTTATTTTGTTTTATTTTCTTTCTTCATTAGTGGTGGGCATTAAAGCTCTTGTCCTTTAGGAATAATAATTAATCTTTAATAGCAAAAAAGGCTAATATGTGCAACCCAAATGCTACTTTTAATGCTTTTTATTAAGATGCAGCACTAGACTTCTTTTGCATTGCTTTTTATAGATTGCTTTTTCTCAGCATTTCAATTATAAAATATTTTTTGACAATGGTGATTCAGATTTGCCTCTCCACATACTGAAAAGGAGTGAACATGTTTCATTTGGGTGTTTGTCCTTAAGCTGTTTTGACCTACTTTTGGGAATTGTATTTTTCTTAGAAGCATTGATTGGTTAGTTTAATTGGCTGTGATGGATCTGATTTTAACTCTTCTGGGATGGATAATTGCTCAGTCCTCTTAAAATTATAAATTACAATACAGAATTCCCTGCTCTAGATTTGAGAGTAGCCAATAACTCAGGGTATTGCTGTGGTGCATCAGTTAATAACATTCACACATCTCAGAAGGCTTTTCTTTTAAAATAATAGTTTAGTTAGGGTATTACCATTTGATAGCTTAAATGATTGAATCATGGTACTGATTTAAACCTGTATGTTTTGACATGCTTCATGACATTAACTAAAGATAAATTTTTATACATCTCATATTTTGTGACAGAGAAGAAACAAGTCTGAGTATATTTATTTCTTATTCTGATGGGTAGGAAAAATGAATATTCAATGAGAAATCATAGAAGTGAATTTGTTGTAATTTTTAAAACCGTACATCTGATCTGTATCTGAAATAGTGAAATAAGTTTAAATTATATTTTTATATTAACTTATTTTAGAACTTTTTGAGAAATATGTAATTACCTATTAATATCTAATTACATATTGTACTCATTTAAATGTTTTATCTGTTTGCATATTATATATATATATTATACATTATTCATATTTTAAACATACATACCTACACAAAATATGGAAATATTAAAATTTCAAGAACAAGAACTTTTTAAATACTAGTAATCTTTCTACAAACATAGAAACATAAAGTTTAAATGTGTTATTTTCAAGTATCTTTTCTATCAATATCTATATATATTCTACTAATTTTTATCTAAAAAATCAGTACATTTTTCATTTGGTTTTATACCCTGCTGTGTCTAGTTTTGTTTTAATATGCATTCCATTGAATATATCTAGACATTGGCAAAATAAATAACAGAAAAAAAGGTCAGGGACAAGTAACCACGAGTTGGGTGAAAAAAAAGTATGGTATAATTTAATGTAATAGTGTTGAGATTTGGGTTAGTTAGGACTTGAGAATGTACTAGAAATGCAGTGGATGAATTACCTTGCCATAGCAATTATTATATTATATTTAACATCACGATGCAGGGTACATCTGAAAGAATAGGAACAGAAAATATGGAGAGGAAAAAAAAACAATATTAGAAATATAACTCTTTAATATAATGAATGAAACAACAAAATAAAATATGTTTTTTTAGTGTGATGTGTTAAAACATTTGTGTCTTAGGGGAAAAGTAAGGGAAGGTGAAGTTAGAGGTTGGCCTATGTTCAGATTTGAATTTTAATGTTGCCAATTGACCCGTAAGCTAAAGCCTTGGTTATCAGCCTGAGGTGGTAACCAACAGGAAGGTGGTGGAACCTACTCCCCACCAGCATGACGGGGGCAATTTCTCCTATTACTGACTCCTATTATGGTGTACAATGCCAACATAGCCCAAAACAATAGGACCGAACGCCCATGGACTGAAGTCTCTTTGTCAAAGAAAGCTCCCTACCTATAAGTTGATTCCCCAAGAAAGCTCCCTACCTATAAGATGATTCCCCCGCCCGCCCGCAGAGTATTGGAAAGCTGACAAACACAGCCTATCACATAGAAAAACAGGTGATCAAAGGTATCAGATGAGCTTGGTACTAATGACATACATTACAACTGGATTTTAGGGAAAACCAATCCTACAAGGCTAATAAAACTACCAGTCCTCCTTCAGCACAGTCATCCAGAAGAATCAAACTATAGCAAGTGGCAGAGTGCCCAGCACAGTTAATTATTTCTAAACAAGAACAGAAAAATAAGGAAATGATTAAGTATAGGTGAGGAAGTCAAGTCAAACATGTAGAGAAGCAGATAGGAGAACTTTAGAAGTGTAAATGCCTTTCTTTCTGAGAGAGGCTTCCCTGCCTGACTAGTTTTTTTTTTTACACTATCTTTTGCACCGGGAATGGAGAGTGTGGAGGTGACCCACCCATAAATACGACCCAAACTTCAACCACCAGTATGGAGATGTGAATCAATAAGATCAGATTTGCGTTTCCTTTTTAAAATTTCATTTGCTGGATAGAGTATATATTTTGTTTGCCTTAATCCATCTTGACAAGTTGTATATCTTATTTTAAAATAAAATTTAATTTTAAAACTAATTAAAATATTTCATCTGTTAAGAAATTATTAACTGTGAAGACGCAATCATATCTTTTGAGTCCTATCTACTTACAAAGAGGATATTAGTACTTCCTTATTTCTATACCTCCTATTTTAGTTCCAGATATGTAAGAGAGAAATTTGAATTACCATTTTCAAATGTCTAATCTTTTTTAAGATTTAGAGCGACAGTGAGAACGAGAAAGAATCAACTTTATTTTTAGTTTTTCATTTGGTTTTGGTTGCTCAGGCACTTTGTTGTGTACCTGGTGCTGGGTACGAATCTGTATCCTTGCGCGTGTGAGGCAAGCACCTCAACCGCAGGGCCCAAAATCTTTAATTTTTTAGGTATTATAAATTTCTTCTTGTGAATATTATTTGACATTTGCATTCACTTATGAAATAAAAACTTCATATTTTGCTTTTTAACATGGCTCTCACTAGAAATCTGGTATGGTGAAGGATGGGCACCCGGAGAACCAATTAGCAGCTCTCGTAATATTCAACGAAAAGAGGTTCTTTCAGCAGACTAGAAGACGTGACACATCTCTGCAGGCAGTTCCCTAGATTTCCTCTAATAATTTGTGCTACTAGTGGGAGAGAAGTGACTATATAGTAGATGCTTTTATTTCAGCATTTTAGCTTCCCTAATTGTGGTGTCAGAAAGAATCTTGGAAACACAGAGATAAATGGGAGTCTAATGTGAAGGGAAGCTGATTAATTCCTGAACGTTCAATGAGTTGAGTTCACAACTGGTTTTTTATTTGCTACAAGAGTGCAAAGTGGCAGGCTGATTTCATGAGCAAATCCTTTCTCCTATCTAAACTCAAAGAGCTTTAAATACCATAGGTATATGGTGCCACCTTCATTATCCAGAGTTTCCCATAGAGTATTTTGCTATGGAAGGCAAATTACTCTTGGTAGGGTTGGGTGCTCTTTGCCCTTGTATTAGGGTAGACTATTATATGTATATGAAATTTAGGAAATTCCAGGGAGCCCAGGAAGGGAGGAACAAAGGGAACTTCAATTAAAGAAGACATCCTTTTGGTGCCTTTTTAATGGATTGCTAATGTTTTCTATCATGTCAATTATATTCATTTCCTAGGGAAATCTCAATCTCCTGTTTTCATGTGTGGGTTAGAGGACTTCAGCTTCAACAATACTTACAATTTTTTCTTTACATTTAACCCACAGTTTACTAAGGGAGAAGGGTTGATTTGATTTTTGAGACTGAGAAAGGGAACTGGACATGCATAACTCAAAAATTTCTGGATTTTCCTTTTGGAACTGATGCCTGAAGAGAGAGAGTATGCATTCTACCCTGTTCCACTTCCCCTGCTTCCTACAGTCAATGAATATTTGGATGTCCATATTCTTAAGAAGTTTTCAGTTCACAACTAAATGTGAAAGGATATAACTTACTTTTGTGTTTTCAAACATCATATTTACCCCATAAATACATATAATTATGATTCACCAATTAAAATAATATTAATTGGGCTGGAGTGGTGGCTCTGCGGTTACGACACTTGCCTGTCATGCCCTGAGACGTGGGTTCAGCACCATGTATACGATGAAGTGTTGGAGCAGCGAAGCCACATCAAAAATTAAATAAAATTGATTCTCTCTCTTTCACTGTCCCTCTCTTTACTAATAAATAAAAAATAATATTAACTAAGATAAAGATAAAAAGAAACTCATATCAAAGGTATATAATCATTTGTTTTCTGTGTTTTGGAAAAGCCATTTATGTATTCCACTTACTTTAATAAAGAAAAAATGGAATGAACTCTGTAAAGTCATTAAAGATGGATAAAACCTTAAAAGCTTATTTCCCCTGCTCCTCATCTTCTGCTTACTTTTGTTCAGTTACGTCTTCCATCTCCTCCTTATCTCTTTCCAGCTTCTTATGCAAACTCATAGTTTCTACTCAAGTAAAGATTCATCCTGTGCGTAGCCAGGGTTAACCTCAGCTGGATTGATTGATCACTTGTTTCTCTCTGAAGCTACTGATCTGTGAACGGCAGTATGGAACTTTTTAACTAAAACATTGGTGTTCTGTGAGTGTGCATCCCTGACTAGGATGTGCCAGCCTATCAGAATCCTTTAGTAATAATAATTGGATTTATGACTTGAGTCAGGAGGATCGAAATGATTAAAGCTGGTGAGACAGCTCATTCTAAAAAATTTCCACTAAGAGCTGATGTTGGGCTTTTTGGACTGAGGTGCTTTGCAAGCATACCTGTGATAGTTTCAGACCTGGGAATAGAATGTGTTTTGAGCAACAGAACCAGACAAGAGAGAACAAAAAAGTCTGTCTGAGCTCTGTGGACCCCTTTCAATGCCTATTCTTCCTTCACTGTGGCTGATCTATATTCTTTGCTTGTAATAAACTCTTTGAGTCCTGTGAGTCCTTTCAGCAATCAACCACTTAAGGTGATTAATGTGTAATTAACACAGCTTGCCATGGTCTACAACTCTCCTTCACAGCATCATCCACTTTACCTCCTATCACTAATGGACTCTACTATTACTGGTTCAGATTTACCAGGGAGGCTGATTGACTCAAATCATCTCTTTATTATTACTTCTTGTAGATCATCATTTATTTATTTTTTAATCAGACTATGGATTGGCTGCCCTTGGGCCAGACCCAATCTCAGGGTAATCATCTGTGGCAGAGGAAACAAAGTCATGCTATAAGAAGCATGCCTTCTTAAGAATCAAGAGCTAGGTGCTAGAGCGGTGGCTCAAAGGGTGGAGCGCTTGCCTGGCATGTGCGAGGACATGGGTTCTAAACCCCAGCACCACACACACATCTTAGTGTCTGAGAAATAAAGGCCAGATGGAAAAATAAATAAAACTGATCCTCTCTCTTTCTCTGTCTCTCATTCTCCCCCTTTAAAAAAAAGAATCAAAATTTATTAACCTGGTAGTTGCTTTTACATAGATATGTAGCTCTGGAGGTGTTCTAAGGCTGGGTTATTACAATTCAAAAACCTGCATTATGTATGTATGTGAATATACATATTTTCACACCAGCTTTCAACCTTCCTAGTCAGTACCTGAGGTCTTACACTTCTGATTTCTCAGCATCTAGCCAGATTCCTGGTTCAGCAAATGAATATCATTTAAATGAATATCTTGAAGCTGTGTTGTGCAGGGGCTGACTAGAGTCTGTCCAATGGACTTATTTCAGTCATCTTCTGTATTGCTGTGACCAAAAGACCTAATGAGAACAACTTAGAGGAGGAAAAGTTAATTTTGGCTCATGGTTTCCGAGGTTCAGTCTATAGTTGGGTGATTACATAGCTCTGGACTTGAGATGAGGCAGAATATTATAGCAAAAGGGCACGGCAGAGGAATGCAGCTCAGGATATGGCAACCAGGAAGCAAAGAGAGAGCTCTGCTCTTCATGAACAAAACACAACCCCCAAAGGCATACCCTTGTAATTTTATTTCTCCAGCCACACCCTACCTGTCTACAGTTACCTCTCGGTTAGCCCCTATCAGTGGATTAATCCGTGGATCATGTTCTAGCTTGCATGATCTAATCATCTCACCTCTGAACATTCTTGCATTGTCTCTCTCACGAACTTTGGAGGATACCTCATATGTAGACCATACCAGGGATCATGGTGAAGATGAGGTAGTCCAAGATGTGAGAGAGAGAGAGAGAGAGAGAAAGATGGCATAACCTTTTATAGATCGTTAATTTTGTTCATTGACTAATTCCAACACCCGAGATCTGAAGACAGATCAGGACAAGGGTGGGGAATAAGAGGAATAGGAAAGTTGTCATAGTTCTAATCAAGAACTTAATAACTGTAAATCAGTGAAAGTTGTGAGGAATGTCTGAGTAATTGATTATTGTAAGTAAAAAGGAGGTAGAGGTTGTGGTTGCATGGTAAACCATGAAAACTATAGATGCTGAGATGTCAAAGGGCCAAGAAAAAAGAAAAGATGAAAGGTGAAAAATACATAACTGAAACGAGATTTTATTGTGTCAGGTGTTATTCTAAGTTCTCTTTATATCAACTTATTTATTGAGTCAATTTATGTTTCTTGATATTCTTTGTTGTGCAACTGAGGAAACTGAGCCAGATAGGGTAGCAACGCTGTTCAAATCATGTAATGGTGAGTGGCAGATTGAAGACCGCATTAAGGCAAGCTTTGTATCTGCACCTCTGCTCTTAACTGCTCCTCTAGATTCTTAAGGTTTCTTCTGAGTTAAATTCAACTTAAACATTTGTGGACAAAAGATTGGCAGGAGATTTCTTCATCTGTCTTTTTTTGTTTTTTTGCTAGAAATATGATGATAGAAACTTTTGAGACCACTGCAAACTTGATTTCAGAATCCCAGAATCCTCTTGTCTATTACCCACAAAGTCTACATACATTTGTTCTTCTGTTGAGCATCCGTTGTCATCTTAATCAATCTTTCAGCATGTTTTACTCCTATTGCTATGGTGGAGAATATAGTTTACTAACCGAATATGACAAATTTAAAGCAGTTCTTTTCTCTGGTAATAAATGTTTGCTCTGTATATTTATTGCCAAGAACCATAGTGATGAGGCTTCACATCATCTTGACATGAATATGTTTTCTTTCTTTCTTTTTTGTGCTGGGGATATAATCCGGGGGTGCTTAAAAACTGAGTGACATCCCCAGACCTTTGTATATTTTTTTTAGTTTGAGACAGGGTCTCGCTAAATTGCTTAGGGCTTCCCTAATTTGCTGAGACTGACTTTGAACTTGTGATCCTCTTGCCTCAGCCTTCCAAACCTCTGGGATTATAGGTGTGTGCCACCACACCCAGTGAATATGTTTTCTTAAGATCAGTCATATGTTGTCAGTATTGTCTGATTATACTGGCTAATCCTCCAGTTTCTTCAACATGTGGGTGATATAAGGATAAGCCTGAACTCTTGAAGTAATTCTACTTCATTTAACAGAAGCAAAGCTCAAAGTAGCTTTCTTCAGAAGTCTGGTATTTGCCTAATAAGATGATTTCCTTTATTTTCTAACCCTGAAACCATGAACTAAATAAACTTTTCCTCCTTTAAGATTGTCTGGTCAAGTCTTTTGGTCATAGTGATAAAAACCTGACTAAACACATCATACTAATAGCTGCCAATTTTACAATTTTATAATATGTGCCATGTGCTAGACACTGTGTATTCAATCCCTCAGTTCCCCAAATAACACTCAGAGAAACGCTTTAATAGGCCTGTTTTATGGATGCTAAATCAGTCCTAGGGATTAACTTTCCCAAGGTCACAACAAGGATGAAATGAAGCTACAGTGTGATATCAGGGATCTATGACTCTGAATCTTCTGCTCTTAATTATTCTACTAAACTGCACTCTCACCTCCCTATTTGCTCATGCTGCAAGAACTCATAATAAGGTATCAAAAGCTAAAAAGATTAGTCTTTCAAATAGTTCCAACAATAGATGAGGTTCATTATGGAGCCAGAAAGTTCTTGCTCCACTGTCCTTGTACTGTGAGTAGTGTGCACTCATTATGTGGAGCAGCTTGCCAAAGCCATTGCTGAAGCCGGAGATACTATCAGTGTGAAACACCAAATATTTACAATGCATTTTCTTCTTTTTGTTGGATAAAATGTTGTCATAAAACATCAAAAGCTCTCCTAAAGATAGTAAACAACTCCAAAGAGGGATAATTGTATGTATTATAGCCCTAAACACCTAAAACCTAATCCGCAGGATGAGTGATAAACAACATTGTCCTCTCCTTTGAGGACTGAAAGAGTTAATTGCTTTTCAAACAGGGAGCAGTTTACTCCTATAGAGCTGAGCCATTAGATGACAGTGGATTTCAGAAGGCTTTATGCTTGAAATGCTGGAACACAATGGAATTTTATCTTCCTCTTACAAAACCTAGTTTTATTTTTTTCTCTTCTTTATTTCTCTCCTTAAGCATGAATGATAGGCTATTAAAGGTATTCTTTGGGGGGAAATATTTTTGACTTGCATTGCTGTGGAAACTTGATTTAATCAACGAAATGCCACGCTGATAACCACTCTCATTTCCTTTTCATAGAAAATAAGAGAAATAAATTCAAAGGAGTGGGGTGCTCTAGGAAAATGCTTCCAGACCCTGTATGACTAATGCAGAGATCTTTAATAATGCTTAATAATATTTCCCAACAGTGGGACGATTGAGCAGAGGACTGTGTATATAAGCTTTTTAGGCAGATCTTTTAGCAACTAGTCTCTGAAATATTCCCAGTTCCTCAAACTGATTTCATTATCCACTTAGGCTGTCTTTTCTCTAGATTAAGAATGTACTACTTTTATAAAAAAAAATAACAACCTGTGAGATACTATAAAATATCCTAATCCAAAGAAGTATGTAGCTTACTGTAAATCTATTTAGGTTTTGGTGGCGAATACCTGAGGTTTCTCATAGCACCTGGCACCAAATAAATGCTCAATAGATACAAGCTGAGGAAGCAAATGCATAGGGTCTGGTGACCAGGCAGATGCCCTGAGGAAAGAAAACAAGAGTCCCAAGGCCTCTGTCTGGGCTAATTCTATTTCTTATAATCACTTTCAAGATGTACCTCCCTTAGCTTTTTAAAAGGAGCAGGAATAATCTCAGGTAATATTTTAATTAGATTAGAATAGACCAATTACAGGTAGCTAAGGACAAAGTCAAAATTATGGAAAGTGGAACCCGGACCTCCAAATCACAAACTGAGTTCCTTTCCTTTTATACATATAAAAGAAAAACTGCACCAGACCAGTTAAACAGTCAAGGAAGACTTTTGATTAAGGTTATTGTTGGGGGGCTGTATTGTCCCCCCGGGGAGCCGATCAGGAGGAGGGTGAGTGCCGACAGCTGGAACCCGGGTC
>PVKS010010956.1:0-54055 GCA_004027875.1 Aplodontia rufa
CATATATATATATACATACATATATATACATATATATACACACATATACTTATATACCACAGTTTTTGAATCCACTCATCCAGCGAGGGGCATCTGGGATGGTTCCATAGTTTAGCTATTATAAATTGAGTTGCTATAAACATATCTGTAGTTGTGTCTCTGTAGCAGGCCAATTCTAGCCCTTTTGGGAAAATACCCAGGAGTGGAATAACTGGATCATAAGGTGGTTCCAATCCTAGTTTTTTGAGTCTCCACTCTGCTTCCCAGAGTGGCTATACAAGCTTGCAGTCCCACTAACAGTGTGATAGTGTTCCTTTCTTCCCATAACCCCTCCAGAATCTGTTATTGTTCATATTCTTCACTCTTGCTATTATGACTGGGGTGAGGTGGAATCTCAGTGCAGTTTTGATCTGCATTTCTTTTATTGCTAGTGATGCAAAACACTTACTTATATATGTTTTGACTTACTGAACTTCATCCATTGAGAAGTTTCTATTTAGTTCCATAGTCCATTTGTTGATTGGACAGATTGTATTTTTGGTGTTAAATTTTTTGAATTCTTTGTATATTCTGGATATTTCCCCCTGTTGGAGAGGTAGGAGGCCATGATTTTCTCCCTGATATTCTTCTTTCTTAAGTCATAGCTCCTCAAGAAATAAAATCTATCCTTTGACTGCTTACTCTTTTATATCACTGACATAGCATCTTTAGGTATTCAAATATTCACTTTAGCCCCTTTTAAAAATAAAAATTATTCTTGTTTAATTTTCTAGTTATTTTATGTTAGTCATTCAAATCATCTTGTTGCTTTGATTTGTTGATTTAAGGAAAATTAGGCACAGTGGAAATCTGCCCAATCTCTACTTAATTCACAAAACTTATTCTGGTACTTTAAAATTTGCTTTTGTCTTTAGAAAAGAAAAATCCAGTGCTCTCATCCTGTTCTCAACAAAATTCCTGAGCCTCTAACTATGTTCACTTCATTGCAGCTTTCAATTTTGAACACTGTGAACAACTACCCCCTGGGAAATGGGGGGGCATTTAAAATTATTAAAATCTATTAAATTTATTCCATAGCTAAAATATTAAATAATCTTATTCTATTTTCAATTGAGGGCACATGTTTCTAAATAGGTTTTTAATACCTGTCACAATGGCAGATATTTGTCCAAAGTGAGACACATGTAATTTTGCATCATTAATATAATATATTGAGACAAAAAATAACCTAATTTTCAATCATCTGTGTTGGTTAACTGCATACTACAAGTAGATATATATCATTTTGGTTGACACTTTTGAAGCTTTAACTAAAGCCTTTGCATTTTCACACAGGTATAAAAATGTTACAGTTCTTTATTATGTAAGATGACTATAAAGATTTAAAAGTTTGAGAAAGAATATAGTCTCCAGATAGGAAATTACACAACCATGACACTTATAAGTTAAATATTGGGGAGAAAATGGTTTAAATTAGGAACATTCAAAATATGTGAAAATAAAATCCTCCCCTAGATATTATTTACAGTTTTAAATTTAAGCTTTTGTTCATTTTTCTATCCCTTAGGATAACTAGTGTAGGAGAAGGCAATGTGGTAAGTAACATATTTCCAATTGGAAATAAAGAAAAGTTTTTAAATACAGAAAATGAAATGTTCACTGGGTTTGGAATATTGTGAAACTATAGAGAAATTACAAAGGAAGACAGGACTCAGAGACTTCAAACAGCATACCAGATACATTTTACTATTGTGGTAGGAAAAGCTCAGCTATTGGTTGTAAGCTCCAACATCAGAAAAAGGATTCACTTAAATTCATCAATTATGCCATGTTTTAAGAATTTTAACAATCAATTATTTTTCTAATTCTATTCACTCGTAAGTTAAAATAAAATTTAAATAGACTTTTTCTGATGGCATTAATTCATATTTTAAGCTATTGTGCCAAACTTAAAATGGAATAAGAATTGAAGTACTTCAAACTCTGATATTGGAAAAGAAGCATTTACAATTTTCCTCTCCTTATTTCTTGTGCCTACATAAAGTAAGCTTTATTTCTTGTGTTTAATATACATTTAGCTATAGAAATCGGATACATTTTTCAGTAGATAATCTCCATATGGTTTGTTTTTCTACTTAATACATCTGTCAGTTTAAAAAGTCACACAAAATATACTCCATCAGTATATTTTGGATCAGGTAGATGGAAGGAACTGTTAGATATACAAATTGCAGATAAAAAGAAAACTAGAAAAGTAACTCCAAATAGAGAGAACTCATCAGCATAAGTGGTAATGTACTAGAGTCAGATAGGGAAAGCATATGCAATAATGAAGATAATAGTCTACCCAAGTACTCCTGAAGGAGAATGGAGTCAAGCATTTAGCCCACCACTTGAGAGAAAAAGATTTTGAGTAACCCTACCAACTACAATGTGATTTCAATTAAATATAATGAAGTGAATAATAAACTGAGGTTGGTCATCCAGAAACCAACATTGATGAGTATGGAGATGGTGAAGGAGTGGGAATATGAGGGCTCCATCTTCATAATGAGTATAGGATAGGTTCCATACTGTGTTGAATGGAGATAAGATTTCCTCAAGACTACACATGGAAATAATTTTCCAAGTTGATATGGTATAATGCTGGCTCAAAGTCGATATCTAAGGCTCAAGAGAGTGAAAAGTATGAAATACTTCTGCTACCAAAAAATGAAAAAGAAAATAATAAAAAGGTATAAAAGTGCATAAATAAAACAGAGTTCCCTTCTATGTCTCCTATCCATGAACTCCCAATCTTACACTAATTTAACTATAATATCAGATAGTAAGTTGGATGTGTATTTTCCACACCTTCTCTTAGGTATATAAAACTCTTTTCAACAAAACAAAGAATGAATTTGTTTACATGAAGTAAATTATAAGAAACTCAATTCAGAATTGAATAGTAACATATTACATAAATTAGAAATATCATGTTTAGATAGGAAAGGAATTATTCAGATATTACCTAATCAAAATCTTTCATTTATGAGCTCTATAAGTCTTCTAGTCTTTTGGGGATCTTCTAAATACATAATAATATCATCAGCCAACAGTGATATTCTGAGCTCTTCTTTGCCTATTTGTATCCCTTTAATTTCCTTCTCTTTCCTAATTGCTCTGGCCAGAGTTTCAAGGACTGTGTTGAACAGGAGTGGTGAAAGTGGATATCTTTGCCTAGTTCCAGTTTTCAGAGGAAATGCTTTCAATTTTTCTCCATTCAGAATAATGTTGGCCTTAGGTTTGCCATAAATGACAAATTACTATATTGAGATAGGTCCTTCTCTTCCTATCTTTTCTAGTGTCTTAAACATGAATGGGTATTGTACATTGGCAAATACCTTTCCTGCATCTATTGAAATAAAAATATGATTCTTGTTTTTAAGTCTATTTATGTGGTGACATATTTATTGATTTCCACCCTCTGCACTTCAGACAGGGCATTAGTATCCAGGATATACATAGATCTTAAATTTGTTAGCAAACTAACAAATACCCCAAAGAATAAATGGGCAAAAGAACTAACCAAATACTTCTCAAATGAAGAAACACAAATGGTCAAAAATGGTCAACAAATACATTAAAAATGCTCAACATATCAAGAAATTAGAGAAATGCAAATTAAAACCACACTGAGATTTCACATCACTCCAGTTAGAACGACAAAAATCAAGAATACAAAAATGTTGGCGGGGATGTGTAGGAAAGGGTACACTTATGCACTGTTGGTGGAACTGTAACCTGGTACAACCACTCTGGAAAGGAGTTTGGAGATTACTCAAAAGACTTGGAATGGAACCACCATTTGACCCAGCTATTCCAAGCTTTGGTATATATCTGAAGGACTATACTACAGTACACTACAGTTATGCAGCCACATCAATGTTTATAGCAGCTCAATTCACTATAGCTAAGCTATGGAACCAAACAAGGTGCCCGTCAACTGAGGAATGGATAAAGAAACTATGGCATTTCTACACAATGGAGTATTACTCAGCCCCAAGGAAGAATGACATTTTGTCATTTGTTGGCAAATGAATGAAACTGGAGGCTATCATGCTAAGTGAACTAAGTCAATCCGAAAGAAAAAACAAAGGTTAAATATTCTCTCCGATATGTGGAAGCTAATCCAAAATAAAGAAAAGAGCAGAGGAATTGTCAAAGGGGAAGGAAATGGAGAAAGGAGGAATGAAATTGGGAAATTTTTTAAAAATTTTATTCAGAAATTTATTTGTTGAACAATCAAACAAACTTCTAACAAAACAGGGAAAATTAATGGAAAGAATCAGACTTAATTTGCTCATGTCCAAATATGAACATAACACAGTGAATCTCATCAACACTTAATTCAGATAACTAAAAAAGGGTGAGGGGACTCATTTGGTAAATAACAGAAAGACCAGTAGAGAGAAGAGAAAGGAGAGGGGGAGGGGAAGATACTGAGGATTGGATTAGAATAAGGTATACTGCATGCCTTTACAAAAATGTAAATATGTAATCCTATTTTCAAATATATCTAAAAAGAATAAGTGGAAAGGAGAAGGGGAAATATGCAGAAACTGAATTAAAACAAGGTACACTACAAGTTTTTATAAGTATGTCATTGTATATACTATTGTCATATATATATATAAATTGTTCTTCATAGGTACACGAATCATGTCACTATACTTCGGTATATTAGGAAAAATATATGACCCAGAAAGAGAGGCAAAGGACTAGGGGATGGGAGGAAGAAGGTGGGGGAGTACTGGGGATTGGATATTGAGCAAATTGTATTGATGTATTATTGTATGCCTCTATGAATATGTGACAACAAATCCCATCATTATATACACTTTTAATGCACCAATAAATTTTTTTTAAAAAATTTCATGTCACCTCTGAGGATTATCACAGTTTCTGTGGTTCAGCACAGTTGAGCTATTCATCTTCTCAGAGTCTGACAAGGCTGAACTCAAGAAGTTGACCAGGCCATTTTCCTTTCTAGAGTTTCAGATTCACTTGAAAGCTACGATTAACAAATCCAGTTTCTTGCACTGATGGAATGAGATCCCTGTTTTCTTGCTAGCTATTTGCTGGGGGCAGATCTTTATGTCTAGTAGCCACTCACAGTTCCTTGACATAGGGTCTTCTTTTGACTTGGCAGCTTGTGGCTTCCAGGACAGTAGGATAATATTTTTCTCTATGAAGGTCTGATCACTCTTTGAAGACCACATATGATTAGGTCAGCCTCACTTAAGATAAGCTTCTTTATTACCAATTTAAAAGCAGTTGCTTTGGGATATTAACACATCTGCAGAATGCCTTTCTTTTGCCTATATAGTTGAACCTAATCACCAGTAATATCCCATTAGATCCACCAGTCTGCTTACATTCAGTTGAATGGAATGTCATGAGGATTAGGGATATGGGGGACTATCTTATAAATCTGCTCATCACCTGTGTCCTAGGTGTTGGACACCCTCGAAAGCCTGGGTGTTTACCATGGCTACTCCTTGATGAGATCTGAATTTTATAGTCCTAGAAGACTACTGGAAGTTTAGGTTGACTTCTTAGTCTCAAACTTTTACTTGAAAATTGGCAAATACCTGAAAGATAAATTTGTGTAGAATGTTGAATCCACCTCTCTGTATTTTCTTCTCCTAGGATCTTGCTCTTCATGCTCCTGACCTTGAAAATAATTTGACTTACAAACATGTTGCATGTGGGATTTTTAATTTGTTATTGTATTACATTACAAAAAAATATCATTGACGTTTTTCCAGTGGTTCTTTTGAGGAATGCTGATCTGCAACAAGATGGTTGACTATTATTGGAACACAAAATCCATCTTCTAGTATGTTTAAAAAAATTGTATTCACCAATTGTTATTACCAATTTAAAGTATCTAGTATGCTAGTAATAAGCTAGCTACCAGTAAAATTTTAAAATTCTTTTAATCAGTAAAATCTGTGATAACATAATTAGATAACTCATTTAAAACATTACCTTTTAATTTTTATCTTCAACTTAAATGTAAATTTGGTTGATAATACTCTACTCTCCAAGGATATTAAACAAAAAAATTTCATACATATGGGACATAATTTTTTAAAATTTTTTCTATTTAAAATAATTTAATTATTTGCATTTTAATAACTAATCATTAATAAAAAAAATAGCTTCAATTTTTAGGTGTAGATTGGACCAAAATGTTTGGTAACTAAAAATTTCACAGGATTATTCTAATGTAAAATTTTCTGAGGAAGTATTGGGATTAAATCTAGGTTTACTTTACTGGTTCTTTTTTTATTGGTTCTTTTTATTTTTTAGTTGTTTTTTATTGGTTCTTTTTAGTTATACATGACAATTGACAATAGGATTCATTTCGACATAATTATAAATATATGAAATATATTTATTCTAATTTAGGCCCCAGTACTTTCCTTTCCCCTTCCCTTCTCCCTCTCCTATTCCTTTTCTTCTACTCTATTGATCTTTCTGCTATTATAGTTTTTTTATTTTAATCAGTATATTGTGGAGTACATAATGGTGAGATTCACTATGATACATTCAGGTATGTACATAGAAAAGTTAGGTCAGATTCATTCCACTACCTTTCCCCATCCCATCTTTCCTCCCTTCCCTTCACCCCCCTTTATCTACTCCACTGATTTTCCTTTTTTTGTAACCCTCCCCCTTAGTTTGGATTAGCAATTGCATATCAGAGAAAACAGTCTACCTTTGACATTTGGAGACCGGCTTATTTCACTTCACATGGCTGTCTCCAGAAGCATCCTTATACTGTTAAATGCCAGAAAGTCATTCCTGATGGCTGGAGAATACTTAACTGCGTATATATAGCACTAGATGTCTATTGAAGGACACCTAGTTTGATTCTAGAGCTTGGACAGTGTGAATTGTGCTGCTAAAACCATTGATATTGCTGTGTCACTAAGGTATGCTGATTTTAAATCTTTTTTATATACACCAATGAGTGGGGATAGCCAGATCATATGTTAGTTCCATTTCTAGTCTTTTATTCTGATACAGCATTTCACTAAGTTGCTTATGGCCTTGCTAAATTGCTTCATCTTGCCTCAAACTTATGATCCTCCTGGCACATAGGCATGTGCCAATGTGTACAGCTCTAATGGAAAATTTCTATGGAACAAAAACAGATGTTCAGCCTAGTTACTACCAAATTTGCAGCCTTAATGCTTTTTTAATCAGTTATATTAAAACATGTGGGAGATGCTCTTATTTGTCTGATTAATAAATTTACTCTTTCTCCTCAAAGTTTTAAACATTCTCCTAATGTTTCTGACTAGATAGCATAATCCATCATAATGTGGTCTTTGGATGGGCAGAATCGATGACACCAGGCAACATATCCAAATTGAAAACTCCCACACTGCCCTCCTCATAGAGCTACTGAACCTGAATCTGGGAGGGTGACAGTGAGGAATCTCTGCTTGGACCATCTCTCCAGGTGATGCTTATCAGACTAAACTTTGAGAAGCATTTATCTAGCTCCTCTTGATAACAAGAGCTTTGATTTTAACCATAAAAAACCAAATAAATCAAAGTACATATGGGAAGTGATCGACTCATTCATATTTGTGTCCCTGTGTGAATTAGTCGATATGCTGTAAGGTATATATAAATTCACTTCATGCTTGGCTAGGCCTCTGTGATATATGGCAAAGGGCCCAGGCCTGAAAGTAGATTCTGGTGTTATTTCTCATTTCCACTTTACATGCTCTCTTGGCCTGGGGATTATATATGCTAAATTCAAGGCAAACATCTATATTTCCCAAGCACAAAATCTTGATATATACACTAGTATATTTTGTAACACTTGACCATTAGAGTTATCCAGACAATTCTCTGTGCATTATAAATTGACTTCACAAGCTTAGTAAAAAATAAATAAATAAAATGTATTAGTCATAAATATATCTCCTTCTTAATTTCTTAATATTACTTCATAAAAAAAAAGCTTGGACTAACCTTTCGTAATCAAAGAAATGCTTCTGCACACTATATCATGTCTGATTTCACAGTATGTTTTCTAATAAAGCAGATATTTGCAAGTTTTAATGTTTTAATGAGGGAAGAAAATTGAGCATTAGGGATGTGTAAGAAAAACAATCATGATTCCATGCTTTTGTGATTATGTCAAAATGTATCTTAATATAATATATAACTAAAAATAATCAGTAAGAATTTTAAAAATAGTCTAGAACATCAATTTACTTCTTTGAGCCTCAAGGAGAATAGTTTGTCTAAGAGGCCTGAGTGATGAGGATGCACTTAGACCATATGGAGTTTTTGCTATTATTGCTGTCATGAATTTTCTGGGTTTTGTTGTACTTTCTTTTCTAAAGTAAAATAGTGTAAAGACCACATTATTTTTGCAGACTAAAATGATAACCCAGGGTAGTATATTGCAAATGTACTTTATCTTAGAAGAATTGTTGCTAGGAACAGATTTATACTTATTCTGGACTCACCTCCCAGCCTCACTGCATTAGGGAAACAGTGGAATGTATCTAGAGGCCTAGAAGCAAGTTATACGGTCAGATTATTTAGTGTGCAGGTTGAATTCACCTTTATCCATACATGTAATTATCAATGAATTATATGTAAAATTAATTTTTGTTATTAAATTACCTAGTTCTAGTCCATTTTAGTTGCAGATATATTTCTATAGACTAAAATTCCAACATGCATTCTAAAATGGCTTAATTAAACATTTCCTGGCATTCACTGTTATTTTATTTTCATCAAAACACATCTTGTGCTCAGTTTTTTCCTTAGAAATTAGTAAAATGAACAAGTGTATATTATCTTAGCACACAATTATAAACATGTGAGATATTAAAATGCAATTATTATAATTTCAAGTGCTTTCACTTTGTGACACTCAAATGTTAAACACTGTGATTGAATGGCATTTTCTACTTGTTTATAGAAATTTATATATTAAAAACATAGCATACAATATAGCAATGATAATTCACTCATTGATCAAATTCCAAAACAAAATAATAAAATATCATTATTTATGTGAAAGGTGTATTTCCCCAGTAAAAGTATAGTTATCAGATTCATATCTCATTTATGTGATTTAACTCTCCCATAGCTTTATCTTTTTTACTTTTTAATTTTTTATTAAGGAACTGAGTTATTATTGTACAATCATAAAAGCATATAAAGTAATAATATTATGTGCATATATTCTTAAACCAGAATTACCCCCACATTGCCCACACAAGTATCTCTTGATTCTTCTATATTTTGCCCCTACAAACAACATAAATGCTTAGGTTGTGAATTTTCCAGAACTTAATGATTACATAAGTATTATTTGGATTCTCAGGGAGGTAAAGAGTATGCTATATTGTTGATTGATTCCCTAGATCCTGCCCTATTCTCCCTCCCTTCCACTCCCCCACCTATGTCATCCCCCCACCCCCAAAATATATGTGGTTTTCCTAGATTATGTGTTGCTATATCTTTGCTGGGTCTAATACATGAGTTTGACTCCCTTTCACACAAGCCTAGTTTAGCTCCAGCCTCCACAAATGAGTAACAACATTTGACCCTTGACTCTCTCTGGGTTTGCCTAACTTTGCTCACCATTTCTTCCATTCCCATCTATTTACCTTCAAAGGCTGCAACATCGTTGCTTCTAATTGTTCAGTAGAACTCTATTGTATATATATACCATAGTTTTCGGATCCATTCATCCAGTGAGGGGCATCTGGATTGGTTCCATAATTAAGCTATTGCAAATTGAGTTGCTATGAACATAGCTTTTGCTGTGTCACTGTAATGTGCTGATTCTAACTCCTCTGAGAAAAGACCTACAAGAGGGATAGCTGGATCATATGGTAGGTCCATCCCTAATTCTTTAAGGAGTTTCCACATTGCTTTCCAGAGCCGCTGGACCAGTTTGCAATTCCACCAACAGTGTGCAAGTGTTCCTATCTCCTTGCATCCCTCCAGCATCTGTTATTGTTAATAATCTTCATTTTTGCCAATCTGATTGGAGTGAGGTGAAATCTTAATATTATTTTGATCAGCATTTCCCTGATTACAAGTGATTTTGAACACTTTCTCATGTATTCATTGGATAGGTCAATTTCCTCTGTTAAAAAGTTTCTATTTAGCTCTTTGACCCATTTATTGATTGGATTGTTTGTTTTTAATATAAAGTTTTTTGAGTACTTCGTAAATTTTGTATATTAGCCCTCTATCAGAAGAATCACAGGCCACGATTATCTCCCATAGTTTTAAACACATTGTAAACACCGTCACCTTTTCGCATAGTTTGTTTCTACCTTTGGCATTAAATACAAGGTTGTCCTTAGTAAAGTAGGGTATTTTATGGTCTTCAACACACTGATCCATAGCAATAATGCTGCCCAGTAACACTGGTAATAATCTTTAAGGAAGGAGAACTGTAAGTTTAAGAACTGAATCATTTCTAGAAGGCATCACTGTCAGGAACAGCAGAAATGAGAACCAAGTGAGGCAAAGCCCATCCTCTGAAACTGCTGCACCATAGGCTCCTTTAACACACTATACGGTCTCACTAACTTAATGACAGGGATACCTTCTGAGAAATGCATGGTTAGGCAATTTCTGCATTGTTTGAACATGATAGAGCATACTTACACAAACCCAGAAGAGGGAGCACACTTCACACCTACGCTGTATGATAAGCCTATCGTTTTGTTTCTAGGTTAGGAACTTGCACAGCATGTTACCCTGATGAATACTATAGGCAACTACAAAACAATGGTAAGCTTTTATGTATCTAAACAGAGCAAACTGTAGAAAAGGTACAGAAAAATATAGTATAAAAGATGAAAATGGTATATCTGCTAATATCATGCTGCTTTTGTGACTGCGACTCTGAAAAGCAGGTATTGTGATGCCTCCAGCTTTGCTCTTTTTGCTCAAGATTATTTTGGCTACTCTGGGGCATTCGAGCTTCCACATGAATTTTAGGATAGTTTTTGCTAGTTCTGTGAAGAATGTCATGGGTATTTAGATGGGGTGTCCAACCAATATGTAGAGTGCTTTGGGAAGGTAGTAAGGATATGTTAACAAAATTAATTTTTCCCAACACAAACCTGAATGTTCATCTTTTAGTGTCTTCTTCCATTTCTTTCTTTCATATTTTATATTTTTCCTCGTAGAGGTCTCTTGCATCCTTAGTTAGATTTATACCTAGGTATTAATTTTTTGTAGCTTCATTATGAATGAGATTATTTTCCTGATTTCTTTAACAGAGAATTGCTTATTAGTATATAGAAAAGCCACCTATTTTTGTATGTTGCATTTACCAATTCTGATAGTCTTTTTTGGAGTCTTTAGATTTCTCTATGTATACAATTGTATCATCTACAAATAGAGATAATTTGACTTCCTCCTTTCCTTTTCATATGTGTTTTCTTTCCTTTTCTTGCCTGGTTGATCTGGTTAAAATTTCTTGTATTAAACCAAATAAGAATATTCATATGTAGACGAAACTTGACCCCTATCTCTCACACCATACAAAAATCAAATAAAAATGAATTAGAGACCTTAATGTAATATCTGAAACTAAAAGATAAAACATTTTAAGATAATGTGCAGGCAAAGATTTCCTGATTAGGACTCCAATAAAAGGAACTAAGAGCAAGAATTAACAAATAGAATCATATTACATTGCATTTCTGCACAGTAAAGGAAACAACGAATGACAGTGGAAAGACAACCTATAGAATGGCAAAAAATACTTGCCAGTAAAAGATTAATTTTTAATATATTCTACTCAGAATATATTAAAAATAAAAACACAACAAATAAATCCAATTTAAAAATGGGCAAATGATCTAAATAGACAATACTCAAAAAATAAATACAAATGTCCAATAAATATATGAAAAAGGGCTCAATATTTCTAGCCCTCAGGGAAATGAAAATCAATACTACAACAAGATCCCATTTCACTCTAATCAGAATAATTATCAACAATTAATGAATAATAATAATGACAATAAGAATGTAGAGAAAAAGGAACCCTTATAAACTGTTGGGAACACAAATTAGTACAGCCACTATGGAAATAGGTATGAATGCTTCTCAAAAGATTAAAAAAGAACTGCCAAATGATGTAGCCAGAGTATTTCTTGTGTATGTATCTGAAGGAATTAAAGTCAGACTAGTATACAGATATCAACATATCCATATGTATTGTGGCAGTGTTCACAATAGGAAATATATGAAACCATCTAAGTGTCTGTCAATAGAAAAATGGATAAAAAATATGGTACAGATACACAATGGGATTATTATTGATCAACAAAAGAGCTTGAAATCCTGTCATTTGCAGGAAAATAGGTTAAAACTGTAAGACATCCTATTACATAAAATAAGCCAGACACAGAAATGCAAGTATTACATGTTTCCTCTCATATATATGAAACTTTTTAAAAATTGACCTGAAAGTAGAAGAAAAATTATATGGGACTAGGAAGGGGGTCAGAGCTAGAGGAAGGGGAAGGAAGAAGGGAGGATGGGCATGAGCAACACAGGATACATGCATGTATGGAAATATTACATTGAGTCCTCTTAATTTATTCAATTAATAGGTGATGATGATTATAAAAATAAAAAATAATATCAGTAATTTCAAAAAATAGTATATTCATATAGATCACTTATCATAAATGAGCTTTCAGGACTGGAAGTTCCTGTGGGTGCGTCAGAGACTGGATGGTAAGTAAATGTGACAGTCAAGGATGCTACTGTACACTTGTGTGTAGACTTGACACACACTGTACTGAGACTACACTAAATTTATTTAAATTTCCTTCTTTCTTCAATAATAAATATACCTAAGCTTACCGTAGTTTTTTTTAATTTTTGAGCTTTTATTTCTTTTAACTTTTTGACTCTGTTCTAATAACACCTAACAAAACATGCATTGTACAGCTGTACATATATATTTTCTTTCTTTATATCCTTATTCTATAACACTTAATGTTCTTAAATTCTTAAATTCCCTGTTATTTAAGATTTTTATAACACTTTATGTTCTTAAATTTTTAAATTCCCTGTTATTTAAGCTTTTTTTTTTTGTTAAAACAAGACACAAGCTTACACATTGGCCTAGGCCAACCAAGCATCAGGACCAGCAGCATCATTGTCTTCTCTACATCTTGTCCTACTGGAAGGTCTTCAGAGCAATAATATGCATGGTGTTGTCTCTTCTGGAATGGCTGAGATGTCATTCTTTGCATAAATATGTCCATATTGGTTTGCTTGGTTGCTCTGTTTTGTTTTTTCATCATATGCTCACTTGTAATCAGAAAGCACAACAAATATTCCTCTCCACAAATGAAACCCTTTCTGTCTGAATTCCATATTTTCAACCATTTAAGGAGTTATACAGATTGCCATATCTTCTGCTTCACTATAAATTTCTTGGGAGTTCTCTTTCCTAGATTTCCCTTTCCTCTTGCCTCTTCTTCAGCTATGAGTTCACTAGGTAGCAGGAATTTTTTATTTCCATTATAATCACCATCATGTTGATATTCTATTGTTGACTAAAATCATTCTGTGATGCATAACTATAGTATAATCATTTGCCTGTGAGTCAATATGAACCACTATTTTATAAACAATTTAAGGTTTATTAGCAGGAATTATGCCAAGTTCATTCTTTCCTTTAGAGCAAATCAGCACTCTAAAAATAGCTCATCCTTTTAAAAATCAAGGACCAATTCCTGAGGAAGAATTGCTCTGTACACTCCCCTGCACATATACTTTTCTGCAAATCTTGCTTACTTCTTTTGTACAGTTTCAGATATCATTATCTATCTGAATGGGATTGGTTCTCTTGGTCCCTCATCTATTTAGGCTCAGCTCAGACCTGTGGAGCACCGGATCCAATGAATGTCAGCTATTTTTCATGTTTTCTGCATTATTACAATCCATCCTGCCCAGCCAAAGGTTTATTGGAATGAGTTAATATGGTATTCTCAATATTATGAAATAAATAGTTCAACCAACTTCCATTGAAGTCTCCCACTAGGTTTCAATTTCTGTGAATTTTTTTACTAAGATTTGTTCTGGTTGAGTATTTTGGAGAATGTTTTGCTGAGTTAAACACTTAGGGTAGTTTTCTATGAAGCTGTCCTACTTCGCATTGCTCTATTTCCCGAAGGTCAAGTGAACATATGGCTGCAGAGATTTGGAAGTTACTATGAGGAAGTTTAATCAGAACATTGGGCACCCATGCCAAGTGGAAGTCAATTCACAAGCTCCAATTGTTTTTCTCTTCCTACAGAGTACTTAAGCTTTAGGCTAATAGCCAATTTTGTACTTCAATCTGCTCATCAAATGTCGAAACAATAGCTATCAACATTCATACACCAATTTTGTAAAACACCAGTCTGTATTAGTTCAAAATTGCAAAAAAAAAAGTTTTTAGTTCTGCTTTGTTGGCTGTATAGCTAGGAAAGTACATTTAGATTATTCATTTAGTCTTGTTTCTACCACAGCTTTGGAACATTTATCTTTCCATATTCTCAGATACTGTTCTTTTATTTTCCAACATAATGGAGCACCACTATATGTAATGAATATTATATGAGATTCCAAAACATATTTTTAAAACACAATAATCCCTTGTAACAAAGATTTCTAAAATTGGTCATCCTCTAATTTTCATTTCTAAATTACATGCAGAAAAACTTTAAGAAATCAAAAGTGTATATTATTTACTCATCTATTTATTTTAATTTTATCTTATACCACAGAGATTTAGGTTCCTAACATTGACAATTCACATAATTAGATGAGGAAAAGATGTCAAATACCAATTATAAAGCAAACAACACTATTGGTAAATATACCTTCCCACTCTTTTGTGATAACTTGCCACCTTTCTTATATCTCTTTCTCTGCTTTGTCTTTTCTTATTTCAAACTGACTTAAAATCCCAGATCCTCCATTAACTAAACATGTGATCTCGAGAAAGTATTTAACTTCTCTGTGCCTTAGATTTTCATGTCTGTCAAACAGGAATTTAAAAAATAGATTAAATGAAATAATGCATGTGCTGTAAAGAATATTTCATAGAAAGACTTTACTATTATTACTATTAATCAAGAAAGATTAATTTCTGATTTTCCATTTCAACCAACATATTTCTACATATTATTGATTTTTTTCTAATACCAGGACTAATACTATTTTTTCTGATAAATTTATTTCTAGACTTTTTTGTCTAACATGCTTGCATTCTGATATCATACTGACTGTTTTAAGGCATCGCTTCAATCAACACCCTTCACTTTCTTTGACTTCCAACTAAATTTCTTTTTTTTTTTTTGAGAAATTTATTTGTTGAACAATCATACAAGTTTTTAACAAAATAATATAAAATGTATATAGATTCTGAAGATTAGATTTACCCCCAAGAGTGCCCCCCCAATTACCCACCCTTATTCCTCCCTTCCCCTTCCCACAACATCTCTAAAAATGTATTAGGTTGTGTAACATTACACCTTATCTGGATTTAACACATGATAATAGACCACCTTTCTCAATGGCCAGGGTCTAGTTCCAGCCTCCACAGATGAGTGAAGACATTCAACCCTTGGTTCTCTGGGTTATGCTGATTTCACTCAGCATAATTTCTTCCTTCTAAATTTCTAAGACACATGAGGGCAAGAAAAGGAATGTGAATCTTTTACTATCTTTTACTGCTACAGTATTTTGTAGTGTGCATAAATATAGCAAATACTCAACAATTATCTGCTCACTCTCCGTAAATCTTCCTGGGCTTTGCAATATGCATATACCTTTGCTATATGTGTATAAATTTATCATATGCATATACCTTTTGGAAAAATGTATTACACATTTTTTAAAAACACTTTTCCACATCTTCACAGGTATCTGAATTCTATCCATCATTCAGCTTCAAAGGGAAAGATATCTTCTTCACTTCATATGCATACTTCTTGTCATATTACTCCCAAAGAAGGAAAATTAAATTGATGGGCTTTATCAAAATAATTTGATCATACATGCTTACTTATCAGTGCTATAGAATTGAGAAGATAAATAATATACTGAAGTGAAGACTCAGTATTCTCCATTTCTTTCCTTCTGACCCTTTCAAACAATAGAAGAATATGATTTGAGACTTAAGTTTACACTTCAAGCTTAAAGTAAACAATGCGAATTTTTTCCTATACTTTGATTCTACACAACTAAAGTAAATAATTCAGTTAATAAAAATTTTAACAGGAACAAAGCTACCATAATAAAGTTTTACTTTCCTTTGTTTTATATCATTGTGTGTCAATTCCTTTAGAAACTTTCTAGGAAAGTTTGACCTGTAGAGGATTCAGGCATCCTGATGCTCTGGCCAAAATATTTTGATAATAATATTTAATTTCCATTCCTTGATTGAAACAATGATTCATATCCATCTATCATTGAAACCATGTGGTATGACCATGATTAACCAAATTTAAGACACAATATTCCACTTTAAAAGTTCAATATAAATCCAACATAATGATTCTCAAAAGAGGAATTCAACCTTTTTTATTACCATCTCCAACTCTACAGCTTATTCAACTCTATATATTTTTCTGATTTCTGTAAGTCATTCCTGTGGTTTGGTTAGTCTGTTCAGTTCAATTTAAATGTAAATGAATAAATTATCCAAAGACTCTAAAAGTATTCAGCCTTTACATTAGATGTTCAATATCCTCTTCAGTTTTCTTCAAGGCTTGGGCTGGACACAGTTTACTCAGGAGGGTCATCAAGGCCCTTGCTTCCCATAGCATCACAGCATCAGCTACTTAGGCAGCACTGCTAGTTGCATAACCTTTATTCCATCATGGTCCTATTTTTAAATTACTGGCCCATGATGAACCTAATTGTCCATCAACAGATAAAAAGGCAGTTTTTTTTAGTTACGAGCACAATGGAATACTATTCAGCCTTTAAAATGAATGAAATCCCATCCTTTGTGAAAACATGGATGAATCTGAAGGACTAATATTATACTAAGTAAGAAAAATGAGGAACTGAAAGACAAATATAAGATCTCACTTATCTGTGTAAACTAAAACAATCAAACTGGAAAAAGAAAAAAAAGCAGAAAATAAAATGGCAAATACTAGTGCCTGGGGGTGAGGAATGGACATTTGTTTGGAAAAAAGGTCTAAATTTCATTTATGAGGAATGTTTGGAGTTTTACTGCACTTTAGAGTTACTATATATAATAATAATAATAATATGTTTCAAAATAACTAACAGTAAATTTCGAATGTTTCAACATAAAATATAGTTAAATGAGGTAAGTTATTTGAATCAATTTGATTTAATCATCCCTTACTGTATACACATATCAGAACAACACTTTGTATTTACATGTTGGGATCTGACCTTCACTCCATTTCATCAGCTGCCCTGGAGTGATCTATTACTGTTTCCATGGGCTCCTTTAGGGCTGGATTGTGCTTTGTTGAGCTTGCTATGGTCATGCAAAGGTAAAACAGGGTGGGTCAGAATGTATTGACCACAGAATGTTCCTAACTTTTGTCTGTACTTGAAATCTGCATAACCCCTGGCAACTCCCTTAGAAGGATTATTGGTTCCTTGGCTGTCTCCCCTCCCTATAAAAACCCATGTGCCTTGGTAATAAATGGAATTCTGAGCTGCCATCCGCTGCGTGAGGTTGAATTGTTTCCCAGGCCAAGAGGGAAGGGGTCTCTGGACGAGGGGGAACTGGGTTTCGGCCGCGGCACTTATCCTCCTGATTGGCTCCCGGGGAACAATCCACCTGGTCTGGATTGTCCTACCCACCCTCAGGGACGCCTGAGGTAGCAACATTTACATATATATAGTCATCATTTGTTAATTAGAATAATATTGATTTTAAAATACTGTTTTAAAATTGGGCCCATTTTGTTCTCCTCCTACCCTCACCATGCATCTGCCTTCTGTCCTTAAGGGACTTAGTGCTGAATACTGGGATTGCTTTCAAGCCCATGTAACATAACTTATCTTTTGACTCACCCTTTAAATATTGCCCCAAGAGATGAAATGAGAGAGTAAGAAAATGGAAGCAATGATGTCATAATACCTGTACCTGCAAAGAATAAATTCTATTGATTTGAAGGTCATTACATCCAAATGCATGATGAGTTGCCATATTATCTTATATCATGCCCAGAAGGTTAAGGGGGAAGTTGTATTTCTATTATTTTCTATGAGGTCAAGACTATGAAGGCATCTATCAGCACCTAGTATCGTATAATTTCTCCAAAGACACTTTACACTAATACAATTCCTAGATTTTTGCTGTGCCATGAGTTAACATGCTGAAATTCCTTACAATAAACATAAGAATAGGCTCTATCAATTTAAATTTAATACATATTAAAGACTGTATATATATATATTTCATCTAATGAAAAACCTGAGCTCTTTGATTAAAATTTGAATACAATTTAAATGTGCATGTCTACATGCATGCATTTGTATAATACATATTTGCATGAATATATATCATCTCTCTAATTAAAATGTAAGTTCTTTCAATTCAAAGGTCATGTTTAATATCCACCCCTTTCTATACTTAAGTACAGGAAAACATTTTGCTTAACGTTGATTTTATTTCCAAGGAATAGACAGTAAAGTTCTTCCCTCTTAAGCTCAAATTTCAATTTCTATTTTTTCAACAACCTAAGAAATCCACATAAATGGATTATGAGCCTCTCAATCTAAATTGAGAACTCCCATTTCACAACAACCCTTCTCCTCAATGTCCAGCCAATTCTTCCTGCCACAGGTTTGCTTAATTTTCTTTATTTTAGTGAGCACCTTTATATTTGAGAGCTTTCTCATTCTGATTCTAATCCTTCAAGTCCAGTGTGTACCAAGACATCTTTATTCTGTGTTTAATGGATCTCACTCAGGTCCACACACTTCTCGCCATCTCCTCCTCCAAAGTTCAAATGAGCTTGAACTACTATAACAACCTCCTTATTAGTTCCCATGCTCATGCTTTTACTCCCCTCCAAACCAAACTCAGAATGGGATTATTATATTTTCATTAGTACACTGTAATTATGCTTAAAATGTATATCAAATTATATAATTTCCTACAATCTGCTTCCTCTATTGCTAATATTCTACAATGTCTTTCCGGTGTACTTTGGTTGAACTCCAAAGTTTTACCACGACCTAGGAGATCCTGCATGAGCTATCTCTTGCCCACCTTTTCATAATTCTCTTCCGTGACTCTTTCCTTCATGCACTGTGCTACACATAATAAGCCATAATTCCCTGGACATTATGAACTCTTTCGTAAGTTTCTCATAAACAAAGGATATTTTTGCTTGTTAAAAATTAGTACAGGGGCTGGAGCAGTGGCTTGGCAGTTACGGCGCTTGCCAGCCATGCATAAATACAGGAGTTCAAACCCCAGCACCACATACACAACGAAGTTTTGAAGCAACAAAAGATGCATGAAAAACTAAATAAAAAAAAAAATGTTTCTCCATTTTTCTCTCTCTCTCACTCTCACTGTTCCTCTCTCTTTAAAAAAAATTACTATAAAATGGTTGGACAGGAAAATCTCATTGCTATGATTGGGATAAACATGGGCTATAAGGATTTAGAGTAAGGAAATTAAAAATGAATGCCCAAACCAACTTTACAAATGTGAATGTCCAGAATTCACATTAGGAAACAATGGCCAAAGTCTCCAGATTAGTGATTTACAAATGTGTAACTATGAAATGTCTATGTTTACATTTTTGGTGTTTACTATAGACTTAAACACACTGTTCCAACCCAAGTACTTATTGACTGGTATATATAACATTTAATTTACACAGAACATCTTATTTGGAGAGTGCCACTCATTCTTTTTTCTTTTAAATAATTGATTTATATTTCTTTAGTTTGACCAATTTCACCTGTTTTGGAAGTCCAAAGTCTAAAAGAAAGGGTCATAGTTTCAAGTTAAATTCTTGTAGAATAAGCAACCTCCATGTTAGACCATGTCAATTTCTGATATTTTGAAGAGAACTCTTTATAAAGCAAACATAATGTAATGATTTGGAAAGGAGACAAAGTCAGGATATCATTATCTTTTTACTGTCATATCAATCAGGCTCCTCCCCGTGTTGTATCTCATCATTGGTAATGTTATCTAGAAATTTCACGTTGCTTGTAGATAATGCTTATAAATCTGGCCAAGGGCCAACTTCAGAACAACTGTAAAAGTGGAAAAGTGCTCTGATCTGAACAGGCATTCTGAGAACACACAACCACTTACACCACGGAAATTAAATACAGCCAAAGATTTCCAATAAAAATGCAGCATTCTAAGCACTGCCAAGTCCATCTTCCTTTGAATAGCATTTTAATAAATAATGAAACCGTCAAAAACAGCAGGCAAACAGGCTCGAAGCCTTCCTGGAGACAATCAGGCAGGACATGTTCTCATGTGATGTCAGACAGTGATGGGGGTAAACTCCATATTCGGTAATTTTGTCTTTAATAAAAGTGTTAAGCAGAGGTAGCCTACTAAGGCCAGAATAAAAAAGGCACCAAAAAGCTACCAATCTTTTCAAGAACGTGCTTGATTTTTTTTGTATCTCACCCTTCAATATTAAGTAGCTACAGGTAGGTACTGATTTGGTGGGTGAAAATACAACTAATGAGATGAAAAATTATTCTCTTCAGGAGCTCAAAGGAAAGAAAGTCATTGCTAACTTATTTATTTATTTATGTTTTTTATTTATTAATTTTTTGCAGTGCTGATGGTGGAACCCAGGGCTTCAAGCATGCTAAGCAAGTGCTCTATCACTGAAGTACACCCCAAGCTCTATTACAGCTTAAAAACTGAAAGGAAGCAAGAATACCATGTGAGCAGGAAGGGAGTTCTTCACATAGCTAACCACAGAGAAGGCAGGTTGTACATGGTGTTGGGACTGAGGGGAGAGACTGGGCAAGATGCTGCCAAAAGAAATGTTGAACTTACTTTGGAGGGAAGACAAATTAAACAAGAGAGACCCTTTTCTTAGGAAAGAAATTTTCTTTGCTGAGAATTAGAAATAATGAGCACATTTAGTTATCTAAGAATGGGCATTTGAGTAAGTCAAGACTAATAATAATAAAAATAACAGCTAGTACTCATTTGGGAGTTTACTTTTTGCTTTAAAATGTTATGTATAAATAATCACATTTAATTCTATGAAATAAATGCAACTATTTATCCGATTTTCAATAAAAGGGCCCAAGGCACTGAATAGTTAAGTAACGTTCTCCAGTAAAAAAAGAAATCAGTAGTAGGATATGATCCTGAATAGTTTTTTGAAAAAATATTCATATTTTATTATAGAAGCCCCTGCAGATGTGAAAAATACAATAGAAATGGATGATAAACTACACAGAACTAACAGCAGATGTGATCCTGCAGAAGACCAACGGACTTAATAGTGATAAAAACAATTAAAATAAAACAAACACAGGGAAAAGTCAGAACAGTAAATAATCATAAGTCATCTATAGAACCACAAACTATAGTTACAAAAAGCAGGTCAGTAGTTTTGAGGACTGGGCAAGGGTGAGGATATTGTTCATTACACAACTGTATGTATTGTCAAAACTCATCATTGAGCACCCTTAAAATTGACAAATATTACAGATAACACATCAACAAACAAGATTTAAGAAAAAATAATTTGAATGATGGATAACATCATTTGGCTTTATAAAAAGATGATAATATATCTTAAGAAAACCAATTGTATTATTACATAATTCTAATAATAAGGTTTAAATAATATTAAACAAAAATAGAAAGCTTGATTTTCTAAATGTATTTACATGTTAATTTCTCTGAGTGCCTATAGCATGCTGAAGTCCTGTGGAGCTAGAGTAGCACACTTTTTTTTTTTTTAACATAGTCTCCAAATTTCCTTCCTAATATCTAGGACCACACACACAATGATTGAATTATATGTTAAATATAGCCAATGATTTACAGTTAATTATGAGAAAACAAATTAAGGTTTCAATTAATATGGCCAGTATTTTTTCATTTCAGATTCTACATAGTACCTAAGACAAAAATACTCAAAGAAAACATAATACTATTTTAAAAAATCTCTTACCAAATGCAGTTTAAGAATTATAGGGAGTTCAACATGGCGAGCTGCAGGGAGGCGGCATTTCCTGTGGCTCCGGGTCTGGTTGGGAAAATCCCAGTTTATCTTCAATTTTCCAAGGCGCGTTCAGGGGAATTTATATATGAACTTCTAGTACTAGTTTGTGAAGCTTTTTTAAGGAGAAGAGTCTTGGGAATTTCTCGTGGAGAAAAAAACAAAAAGGGGGATTTTTTTCCGCCCATCACGGACACAGAAGGCTGCCTGTGCTAACTTCCTGCCAGCACTGACGCCATTGGCGAGTGACTGACAGAGTGTGAAGAGGAAGAAAGGATTCTGTCTGCCGCGCAAGTAAAACAGTAGTTCGGATGTTTGCTTGGTGCCGACGGTGACGCCTTCGCCTAGCGGCCCTTAGAGCGTGGAGAGATAAAGGGACTTTGTCTGTCCTGCCATGAATGGAGGTCCTCACCCCCTCAGCCGACCTGCTGCAGGGGCGGGGCTGCAATCAGGGGCAGCTGCAGTGGATCTGAGCAGTCACTGACCCCATCACTGCTGTGATCCTATCCCTAATTAAAACAGACATACACCAAACTCACACACTTCAGGGGGCGAGAGCTGTGCTGAAGGCGGCCCGCTGGGGCGCCCAGTGGAGCAGGGTACACGGCGGGTTAGTCCAGCCGCCATTCGGAGTCCCAGGACACAGTTCTGGACCGGCCGCAAGGTCAGGGCTGCAAGTGGAGGCAGCTGCGGCAGTGGATCTGAGCAGAGTCACAGGCACCATCTCTGCTGAAAGAGAGGGCCCTGAACAGGCCCAGACTCCACCCTTCTTAGGAGGTCTTCAGTTTGTGGAATAAAGGGGAGCAGTGCTCTGCCCTGCCCACTCCCCTCAGCCAGAAGGATCATGGGACAAGTTGAGCACTCAGTCTTCTTCCACAGGATGCAGTGCATTCATCTCCCCAGCAGAGGAAGAATAGAAATCATCCATACTCCCTACTCATTAACTCTTCTGGCTTCAGCTCCTGTAGTAGGCTGGCAAACATCAGGGCATACCAGAACCAGTCCTCTTTGTGGAAGCCCCTCCTAGAAATCCCAGGAGTCTGAGGATACCCCAGTCCTTTTTGTGAGATCACATAGGCACAGACTGAGAGACATTCATATCGAAATCCAGAAGGACAGTGATCATCTACTAAAGGTCCCAGAGACGCACTTACTGTTTATATTTCCAAGTTTTCAGTAAGAATATTTTATTTTTTACTTTATTTTTTTATTTTTTTTATTTTTTTTTCCTTTTTTTTTTTTTTTTCCCTTTCTTGCTTTACAATCAATAGTGAATTTGGGTTGGTGGATGTAAATATTTATCCATGTGGATATATTGGTGATTGGCTCCTACTTTCTCTATGTCTTCTTGAAACCTACTGCTATCCCTTTAACATTGGGTTCCAATCAGGAAAATACCATGATAGCAAAATAGACTCAACCTCCAGTGAGTGAAGATAACCTCACCCCATTCAACCTCTTCTTCCCCTGTACTCTGGTAATCCCTAAATATAAGCATTTTTCTCTCATCCTCACCCAAAGTCTTTACCCTACCAGCACCCCATTTCTATGTACTCCTTAGTCATAATAGAACAACCTACTCTCCCTAATCCCTTCTTCCTCTTTACTGGAAGGCAAGAGTGATCTTAAACCTCTCCAATTCACTTCCTTGACTTCCCAGTCATTCCTTCTCCCCACTTTCAGGGAGATACTACTATCTGAGGCAATAGACACACTTTCAAATGGGTACTGGCTTGCTATCATAATATATTGTGAGAGCTCTCTCAAAGAAACCCACCACAACAACGCAGAAAGAAACTCCAATTACTCCACCAAGAATAACTAGCTTGAAGTACAACTCATGCTCTCAGACTCAGAAAATGAAGAAAAGGGGAAATAACTCCCCTCCTGAACCCCAAAGCTCTCCACCCAAGGATCCCATAGCTGGAGCCCTAGATGAAAACCAAAGACATTGTATCAACACTATAATTAGTAATGCAATCAAAGAGTTGAGAGATGAAATAAGGAAAGATTTCAGAGAACAATTTCAAGAGATGAGAGACAACTTCTACAGGGATATAAGGGAATAATTCCATGAGATGAAAGATCAGCTATACAAAAATATAGACATTCTGAAATGAGATATAGGAGAGCTATCAGGATTGAAAAACACAGTTGACCAAATCAAATCTTCACTGGAAGATACCAACAACAGAGTATAATCCACTGAAAGTAGACCTTCACCTCTTGAATAAAGAGTATCAGACAATGAGGACAGGCTAAACAATGTAGAATTCAAAGAAGAAAAACAAGATAAATAGCTTATTTTACATAATCAGAACTTCCAAGTAATATTTGATGAGATGAGGCATAATAACCTGAGAATCATTGGCCTGGAGGAAAACTCCGAACAGCAAACAAGAGGATTCAAGAACCTTTTAAAGCAAATCATAAGTGAGAACTTCCCTCATTTTACTATTGATCCGGAATATCACATCCAAGATGCTTATAGAACTCCAAATAGACCTAATCAATTGAGAAACTCACCAAGATGTATCATATAAAAAATGAATAACAGAGAAAATAAGGAGAGAATTCTTAAAGCTGCTAGAGAAAAGCCCCAAATCACATTCAGAGGCAAACCAATTAAGATCTCTATGGATTTTTCATATCAAACAATGGAGGCCAGAAGAGCTTGGAGTCATATCTTTCAAGTGTTGAAAAATAACAACTTCCACCCAAAGATTATATACCCTGCAAAACTCAGCTTCAAATGTGAAGGGGAAATTAAATACTTCAACGCTAAACTCAAGCTAGCAAGATACATGAACACAAATCCTGCTGTACAGAACACTCTCAAAGATGTTCTCCATTCAGAAGAAAATGGCAATAATATCCAAAATCCTTAAACAAGGGTGAGTCAATAATCATATTATACACAAACTGACTTCCAAAATGACTCAAATCTCTGTAACTGATACAATGGCAGAGACTCAGCCTACCATATCTATTCTAACTTTGAATTTGAATGTTCTCATTGCCCCAATTAAAAGACACAGACTGGCCCACTAGATCAAAAAACAAAAAACAACAATATGTTGCTTGCAAGAGACACATTTGACACTCTAAAATAGACACAAGCTGAAAGTGAAGGATGGCAGAATGTCTACAAGGTCTGCAGCCCAAAAAAGCAAACTGGCATAGCGATTCTAATTTCTGATATTATCAATTTCCAACTAAAACTAGTCAGAAAGGACAAAGAGGGTCACTATATCATACTAAAAGGGACAGTCCATCAAGAAGATATAATGATAATTAACATTTATGCCCCCAATTAAAACCCCCCAAAAACATACGGAAAAAATACTTACGGACATTAACTCTCTCATTGATCTCAACACAATAGTTCTGAGGGACTTCAACACACCACTATCAACTCTAGACAGATCATCAAAACAAAAAATAAATAAAGATATCTCCAATCTAAACAACTCTATTAATCAATCAGGCTTAACAGACATCTACAGAATATTCCATCCTAAGACAGCTGAATTTACCGTTGTTGGAGTCTGAACTTCCTTCTATTTCTTCAGCTGCCCTAGAGTGACCTTGTGACAATTATTGGGGTCTGACCTTCACCTTCATTATATCAGCTGCCCTAGAGTGATCTTATGACTATTTGCATAAATTCCTTCTGGAAGGGCTGCTAGGTCATGCTTTGTTAAAGATTAGGGTGGGTTAAAATGTCTTAATGACAGGTTACTCCCTAGTTTTTGTCTGTACCCTAGTTTTTTTGTCTGTACTGAAATCTACATAACACCTGGCAACTCCCTTAGAAGGATTATTGATTCCTTGGCTGTCTCTCCTCCTCCTCTATAAAAACCCATATGCCTTGGTAATAAAAGGATTCTGAGCTGCCATCAGCGGTGTGTGGTTGACTCGTTTCCCCGGCTGGGAGGGAAGGGGTCCCCGGACGAGGGGGGACCCGGGTTCCAGCCGTCGGCACTCACCCTCCTCCTGATCGGCTCCCGGGGGGCAATACAGCTCCCCAAAACCGTCATCTCAGCGGCTCATGGATCCTTCTCTAAAATAGATCACATCCTAGTTCACTGAGATAATCTTAACAAACATAAAAAAGTGGATATAATCCCATGTATTCTGTCAGATCATAATGCTATGATCTTAGCAATCAACAACAATAGAAACAGAAACTACTCAAATACTTTAAAATTGAATAACTACCTCTTAAATGAAGGATGGGTAAAAGAGGAAATGAGAGCAGAAATTAAGAAATTCTTAGAATTGAACGAGAATGAGGAAACAACATACCGAAACCTCTGAGACAGTATGCAGGCTTTCTTAAGAGGTAAATTTATAGCACTGCATGCATACATCAAAAATCTAGAAAGAGATCAGATAAATAGCCTTATGCTTCAACTCAAATGACCACAAAAGGAGGAACAATCTAACAGAAGACAGGAAATTACCAAAATCAGAGCTGAAATCAATGAAATTGAAAACAAAAGAACTATACAAACTATTAACAAAACTAAAAGTTGGTTCTTTGAAAAAATAAATAAGATCGACAGAACCCTTGCCAGCTTCACTAAAAGGAAGAACGAAATAAAGCAAATCAACAAAATCAAAGATGAAAAGGGAATATTACCACAGACTCATCCAAGATCCAGGAAATTATCAGAACCTATTTTGAAAATTTGTAATCTACCAAATTTGATAACCTGGAGGACATGGACAGATTCTTGGACATATATGACATCCTCTCTTTAACACAGGAGCTCATTGAAAATCTACACCAACCTATCATAGATAGTGAAATTGAAGCAGCAATCAAAGCTCTCGCAAAAAAGAAAAGCCCAGGTACCAATGGATATATGGCAGAATTCTACCAAGCCTTCACAGAAGAAATAACACCTATCCTCTACAAGCTCTTCCAGGAAATAGATAGAGTGGGATCACTCCCAAACACTTTTTATGGTGCAAATATAATACTGATTCCAAATCCCAACAAAGACATGTCAAGAAAAGAAAACTACAGACCAATTTCCCTGATGAACATTGATGCAAAAATCCTTAATAAAATTTTAGCTAATTGGATACAAAAGCACATTAAAAAGATAATGCATCATGATCAAGTGGGCTTCATTCCAGGAAAACAAGGCTGGTTCAACATACGCAAATCAATAAATGTAATTCACCACATAAACAGAATTAAAAAAAAATCATATAATCATCTCAATTGACGCAGAGAAGTCATTTGATAAAATTCAACACCACTTTATTCTCAAAACTCTGGATAAGATAGGGATCAAGGGAAGATACTTTAACTATGTCAGATCCATTTACAACAGACCCCATAGCCAACATTACCCTCAATGGAGAAAAACTGAAAGCATTTCCACTGAATTCAGGAACAAGACAAGGCTGTCCGCTTTCCCCACTCTTGTTCAATATAGTCCTTGAAACCCTTGCCAGAGCTATCAGGCAAGACAAGAAAATCAAAGGAATTCATATAGGAAAAGAGGAAGTTATCTCTATTCAATGATGACAAAATTCTATACCTAGAAGACCCAATAACATCGGCCAGAAAACTCCTAGAGCATATAGGCGAATTTTAGCAAAGTAGCTGGCTACAAGATCAACTCTAGTAAGTCACTAGCTTTCCTTTACTCCAGCAACAAATCCGCAGAAGAAGAAATCAGGAAATCTCTCCCATTCACCATCACCTCCAAAAAAAAAATAAAATACTTGGGCATTAATCTTACAAAGGATATTAAGGACCTCTACAAAGAAAATTATCAAACACTAAAAAAAGAAATTACAGAAGACCTGAGTAGATGGAAAAACATTCCATGCTCATGGTTAGGTAGAATCAATATAATAAAAATGGGCATTCTATCCAAAGCCCTATACAGATTTAATGTAATCCCCATCAAAATACCAATGGCTTTTTTCACAGATATAGGAAAAGCAATTCTCAAGTTCATATGGAATAATAGGAGACCCAGACTAGACAAAACATTATTCTACAGGAAGGAAGAAGTAGGGGTATCTCAATCCCTGACCTGAAATTATACTACAGATCTGTTGTAGCAAAAACAGCATGGTATTGGTATCAAAACAGATCTAAAGATCAGTGGAACAGAATAGAAGATCCTGAGACAAACTCCCATATCTTTAACTATTTGATATTTGATAAAAGGGGCAAAAATATAGTGTGGAAGAAAGATAGCCTGTTCAACAAATGGTGTTGGACAAATTGGACAGCCATGTGTAGACAACTAAAGCTGGATCCTTATCTTTCACCCTGCACAAAAATTAAATCAAATGAGTCAAAGATCTGGATATTAAGCCAACAACTTTAAGCTTACTAGAAAAACAAGTAAGGTCAACACTACAGGATACAGGAGTCAGCAACACCTTCCTTAACAACTCCCATGGCTCAAGCAGTAAAGTCAAGAATAAATGAATGGGATGCAATTAAACTAAAATGTTTTTGCACAGCTAAAGATCTAGTCAAGAGCATCAAGAGAGAACCTACAGAATGGGAGAAAACCTTTGCCTGCTACACCTTGGACAGAGGGCTAATATCCAGAATATACAAGGAACTAAAGAAACTAAACACCAAAATCACAAATAATCCAATCAATAAATGGACTACCGATCTTAAAAGAAACTTCTCACCAGAGGAAGTCCAGAAAGCCCATAAATATATGAGAAAGTGCTCTACATCATTAGCTATAAGGGAAATGCAAATCAAAACTTCAATGAGATACCACCTCACTCCTGTTAGAGTGGCAAAAATGAAAAATTCTTACAACAGATGCTGGAGGGGATGTGGGAAAAGAGGAACACTGTTCCACTGCTGGTGGGATTGCAAACTGGTTCAGCCACTATGGAAACCAGCGTGGAGAATCTTCAAAAAATTAAGGATGCAATCACCTTAGGACCCAGCTATCCCACTCCTGGAGATTTTCCCAAAAGAGTTAGAATCAGCATATTATAGTGATGTGGCTTCCTCAATGTTTATAGCACCTCAATTTACTATAGCTAGATTATGGAACCAACCCAGATGCCCCTCACTTGACGAGTGGATACAAAAACTTTGGTACTTATATACAATGGAATACTACTTGGCCACTAGAGAAGATGATATTATGGCTTTTGCAGCCAAATGGATGGAGATGGAAAGAATTATGCTAAGTGAAGTATCCCAATCTCAGAGACTCAAGGGCTGAATGGTATCTCTCATCTGTGGAAGCTAGAATACATGGAGAAGCAGTATGTTATACGGCTAAGCTAATAATAACTTCAAATTGTATGATTCTCAATGAAATAGGGAGATGACTCCCTAGGATACTTGGAGGCATAGGGAGGGGGGCGGGGAACGGGGAGGGTGTAGGAAGAACTCCTAGGAGACTGGAGAATGGGAATATGGAGGAATCATCTCAGAAGGAGATCGCTGTCCTCCACAAGATATCCATTTAACTTAGGAGTTCTTCTGGGGAAACGACAACAGGGGAAACCCAAGCTAGGCATCCATGATTTGGCATTAGCCCTGGATAACTCAGTATATATACATTGGTTCTTGATTGTTTGATAATGTTTTCCCCTCAATTATATCTCTATATACATCTAATAAATTTTTTTAAAAAAAGAATTATATATTTCACTAAATGTTTAAAACTATACCTCTTATAAATGAAAAATCACAAAGGACTTTCTTTAAGCAGCATTTTAAAAAGTAAACTTTAAAATTAAAAATGATAGGTATAATCAAATATGATAGCTCTTTCCTTAAGCTAACCTGCAAAATTTATTACATGTCTGTGATACCATTAAACATTTAACTGTCTTACTCTCATGTTATCTTTTCTTTTCTTTAGGAAGAAGGATAATATTTTCTCTAAATGGAACAAGGTAAATGACACCTTGCTTGGAAATGCCAGGATGGCACAATACAAAGGGCACAGAATGAAATATGTTCAAATCATTTAGACCAAAACACATTTCCACATGTTAAATGGGTATTAGAAGTTAAAATAGAATGCCAAGGGCATAAAGGGGCTGCAATGAAATGAATTACACTGAAATTCTTTTCTTACTACTTTATTATGCAAATGGAATATCATTTCAGTTTGTTATATTTGAAAATTAGCTTGAGAGAATGTTTAAAGATTAAGTCTTTTATTACTGTGAATATAACTATCCATTTAACTTCAGTGTAGGTTGGTAGACTCAGGAAATGTCAACCAAACAAAAAATTAAGTGGAGGGAGGAGGGGAAAGGTTAGTAAATAACCTTATTTTAAATGCATAATCTTAGTTGTAGTTTCCAATAGTAGAGATTATAAACAAAAATAAATGTTAAACTGATTAACATTTATTTAACTTTTAGGTAGAAATTTCTGAGATACTTTTTAAAAAGAAAAAAAAACACATTTGGAGGTGAGAACATTTCTATGCCATACATATTATATTTTCCTAAGCTATTATAGCCTGCAACAGATTTCTTTGGTAAGTCTATTTCATCCCAGAATTGGTAAAGATTAAAATAACTTTTATATTCTTACAAAAGTATTCAGAAAAAGTAAAGAAACAACAGCCAATTTCATTACTAGATACAAATTTCACTCTCTAAGGGAAAATCTGTATAAACTGACTAAATTTATTTCAAGATTGTTCTTTATGTTTTAGACAGATTAACTTTATAAAAGGTATTTTGTTTAAACCTAAAGTATTTCTGATAGAAATTTGCCTATTAAGCAAGGTAAAAGAAATCAATCTTTTCTTGTTTTTACTCTCACAAGGCTAATAAAAATTCTTAGCACTTTTTTATGTACCCAGTAAAATAAGTATTCTCAGCAATGGGTTATAGGAAATTCTCAAACTTCCTAACGAATACATTCTTTTATTTCCCAGACAGATTAAAAATGTCTTTGGTATTTGGGGTATAAAATTACATTTATGTGATAATCTATAATCATTTTAAATAATGAACATGAAGCAGAATATTCGGTTAAGTTCATTCAACATACCTCTGAAAGTCCAGTCAGCAGTCAGAGATTTGTCATATCACTTGTTAAAGAAAACAGAGAGTGGGTCCTCCAACAAGCCCTCTATTACCTGCTAAAGAAAGTTAAGTTTCTCACCTATATAATGAGGTCATTATCTACACTGACAGATGCAATGCAGAAATTAATCTGCCCCTGTCACTATTTTTTTGGGACACTGACTTTACCACACAAAGTTGCTGATAGATGACTGTTACAACTTACAACAGAATTTGCAGCTATCAGCAACCTATTTACATACTTGTAAAATGACACAGCGCAGTATTTGTTTCGGTAGAAAATGCTTTGCAAATATTTATAACCTCTGCATTTTTATATTTGTTTCATTGTTTCACTGAAAACAGATCAATATTTAAATATATTTAGCAGTATTTACTTACTAAGATGAGCCAAGTACATTTCTGTCCTTGCAAATGGATCATAAAGTTTTATTCCATAGTATAACTTCTCTCTGAGTCTGTCAGTTTGATACCTAAGATTTCACTGGCCTAAAACGATAAATGTCAGAACTGTTTTTATTCTTGTGAATTGTATTGAAATATGGGAGAAAAAGTATTACTTTTTCCCAGCACATATTTGTTAGAGTTGAGTGTCAGTTTGAAAGAGCATCAGAAAGCTGAAATCATACCTTTTAAGTGTCTATAGCATAGGGGCATTCTGTGTGTGGTAAACAGGTATCCTTTATAGCAAGAAAAAGGACAATACCAATCACTAATCCCAAAGATGGCAAAATAATAATAGGCATAATGAAATAGATAGTAAATCTGTAATAAAACTGTAGTAAAAGTGAGAAAAAGCATACTTCAGTCTCTTCTGTCACAGGGAGAGGACTAATGGATGTGGATCATCAGTATTCCACACACATAGAAAAATCCGAAAGCCAAGAGGAGACAACCTGGTTCAATGAATTGCTGATCTCAGGTGAAGAGGAAAAACTTACAAATTAAATGGTGTCCTGTTGTTTCTGAAAACTCTCTTTCAGAAATATCACAAGGACCAAAATAATTTTGCATGAGAGCAAATGAGTATTCCTCAGGATTGACTTTCTAAAGAAATAATCTGGGAAATGAATATGATGGTGCCCTTCACAGTTTTATGCTAGAACATCAGAGTGTGAACTGAGATTCCTCACTATTTTATAACATAGCAAAGAAACTTCATTCATAAATATATTCTTATTTTAAAATGAATCATTTTAAACATAACGTATCATTTGAAAGCAAAAATCATAAAACAGATAAAAGCTAAGTTCCTTTATCTATGAAATGGATTAAGGGTCTAGTCCCCTATACTCAGGCATTTCCTCAATATGTAAGATGTCTGAGCCACCTTCACAATACATTCAAGCCCAGAGAAACAGCTTGCAAAACAATACCTGTCTTTTAAGACTTTGGAATCCTACTCACATCTTAAGAAAGGAGAGATGTCAAGTTTCTAGGTTTATATGAAGAGTACAAAAGTGTTTCATTTGCCTTAGTTTTCAACTTTTAGTGTTTCCCCTCAGTCTTTAAACTACAGAAACAAGTACTCAGCTGCCTAATCAACACACTTACATGAATCTTTTCAGGGGACATCAAATCCAATATATCCAAAATTAAGATAGTTCTTTGTTTCATAAAGGCACGATCCAATAGCTTAGAGCTCAAGAGGAAACCTGGAGTCACTACATCCACCTCTCTCTCATTCACCACAAACAATTTCCAACTGTCTCTAAACCATGTTCATCACTCTTCCTAAATCTCTCTTTTTCCATCCCACAGCAATTCCTCTTCATTGCCATTAACCTGGCTCAGGCCACCAATATATCTTCTAAGACATGCAATAACTTCCTCACAGGCCCTCCATACCCACTTTTCATGTTTTCTGATCTAATTTTCAAATAGTTGTTCATTATCCTTTTTCAGTGTATATTAGACCTAAAGGTCATCAGTGCCATACTGGTTGAAGAATTAAAAGCGAAATTCTTTTATATGACATGATTATAAAAGCATGGACTATTGCTTTTTTTCAAATTCAGTCCTCAGCATTTCCCCTTCCCCTCCTTTTCTCTCTCCCTCTTCTTTTTACTTACATATGATAGTAGAATGTACAATGGCATAATTACAAAGCACATAGTATAACTAGTTACAATTCTAAAACTCTTAAAATGGCCTACAATGATTTGACCATGCCACTACATTCCCTGGTCTTAGTGCTCCAGCAGTATTAGCATTCTTTCAGCCTCTCCAGTATTGTCACATCCTCCTTGCCCCAAGATGCTGGAACAGATGAGATCAGATCTTCCGTTAAGATGCTATCATATCATATATCACAACTGCAATTCAACACGCAACTCTGCTTCTAAAGTTTATGCCCCATGTTGGCTGCTCTGTCTTACCCTCATAATCCAACACAGCAATACTATTTTACAAAAAATAAAGTTCTATAATCCTCCATCAGCTGAATTAGTAAAAGATAATCTGTAATCTTGGGAAGAATGTGATCTATCCTTTAGATGGTCACAGACTTGTGCCCAGATTAAAGCATTTTAGTTCTTTAATCTTTTTGCAAGAAGCACACCAGCCTCACTTCAGTGCTGAACTTGCCCTTTTCTACTTTCTGTGAGCTTTGTTATATTTTTAATGAAACAGAAGAAAATCCAGAACCATACATACGAATGCTTTATTTGCACATATGATGTTACAAAGACTGTACTAGAGAACAACTATAATTTGCATTTGTATTTTCAAAGCTATTATTGAATAAAGAACTCCACCATTCAATGCCCTTTTAAGTATTTAGGCATATCAATATCTATTGAAATGGACAAGCATTACAGAAAGGGAAAATGGTAGAAAAGGAATGTTTATTTATTCAGGTCACTAAATTTGCCAGAGAACATAATCTCAGGTCTCTAACTCTACCCAACAGTGAATCTATTTTTAATTAATTCCTGGATATTTAGTTGTAAATGCCTGTGGTTCCCTAACGTGTATTGATCTGTTCTAAAGCAAAGAAGCCTTTACTGCCACAACAATTTTTGATCCTTTGCCCCTCAGCAACCTAGCATAGTAATTAAATAAATGTAACTAGCTGAATCACTGACAAGATTCACAAAAAGTATTTGTACTTAAATTAAAAAAAAAAACCATTGATTTGGGATAATTTATTAAAAGTAATTATAAACTAAGTGATTTTATGTTAATAAATTGTGTGAGTTTTCCTTGGATGGCAATGTTTAAAATAATGTAAATGTAAAATAATATTATAATAATTTGCAGTTCACTTTAATTCATAAATACATACAATTATTACATCAATCAAATAATAAAAATAAAATAATGAATATAACCAAATAAGCACCTTCATTATATAGTGTACTATGAAATTTTTTATACACATATAACATAATTTTATCTTTTTTTCTTTCTTTTTAGACCTGGAGATTTTTTAATTGAGCCTTTCAGTTCTTAAAATCCTTAGTGGGCCATCCATGATGGTACACAAAGGTTGCATGTATCAATCTTAAAAAATGACAAATCCAATATACTGTAAATCCATGTAAGAATTGTTGATAAACATATTATCCTTTTTTTCCTTCTTTCTCTTGCTTTTGTTTTGTTTATTCTTGCTGTCTTATCACCCAAGTATTTTATTTTTAAAAAAAATTTATTAAGGATTTGAGTTATTGTACAATCATAAATGCATATAAAGTAAAGATTTGATAAGCATTTGTTCTTAGACCAGAATTAACCCCATATCACCCATACCCAGCCTCACGATTCTTCAGTATCTTGCCCCACAAGTGATATAAATGCTTAGATTGTGAATTTTCCAGAATTAAATGATTGCATAAATATTATTTGAATTATCACAGGAGTAAAGAGTATGCTACAAGACTGATTGTTCCCTAGTTCACTCCTTATCCTCTCCCTCTCTCCCCTTCCCCTCAACTATTTCCTCCTGCTCCCATACATATGGTCCCCTAGATTATGTGTTGCTATGCCTTTGCTGGATCTAATCCATGAGTTTGACAACCATTCACCCAAGCCTGGGTTTGGCTCTAGCCTCCACAAATAAGGAAAAACATTCAACCCTTGAGTCTGGATTTGGCTAACTTCACTCTGCATGATTTTTTCCATTGTATCCATTTTCCTTCAAAGGCCACAATATCATTGTTTTCCGTTGCTGAGTAGAATTCCATTGTATATTTATACCACAGATTTCGGATCATCCAGTGAGGGAATTCTGGGTTAGTTCCATAATTTAGCTAATACAATTTAATCTTAATAATAACTCTATGAAGTAGATATACTCCATAATAGATGAGGAAACTAAGACATAAAAAGCTAAGAAATTGCTGAACACTATACAAAGCAAAGTGGCAAAGCAAAGATTATCCAGGAATAGTACTATAATCCTATAAGATCTCAGCCATAAGAAAAATATAGGAAGCCTCTTCAGGTTTCTGTTCCTAAACTATTGTCTCAGTCAAGGAGAGAAAAGGTAAAAAGTAACTTTCTGACTCGGAAAACTAGTAAAACCAGCATTTCAGCAGGATTTTAGGAAGTATATAGACCATACTCTATCTTCTTACCTCTGAGAAAGAAGTTTGCATTAAACTCACTACTCCATCTGTAATGTTCTGGAAAGCATGAATATATTCACTGAAAAGTTTTTGGAAAAAATCTATGAAATCCATTTCACTAGATGATAATTGAGACATAAATAACATCCTCAAAGAGTAACAGTAATTTAAGGTAATACTTTTAAAAATATGGGAATTCCCAGAATTGAGAGATCAGGTATCTGTAGAGGAACCTAGGAAGATTTCAATAGGTAGTGAGTACTAGTATTGTCTTGAACAAAATTTAAAATTTAAAATTTAAAAAGTTATTGGAAAGGGTATTTTGGACTTCTAAAATTTGAACTTGTTTATGAATATCTTGAGGAACTTGTTAATATACAAATTCTAACTCATTTCCTTTGCATAGGAACTGAGATTCTGCATTTTTCTAAAATGCTCCCAGGTAATACTGGTTTAAGAACCACACTTTTAATAGTAAGGTAATTCTAGATATCTAGAATAGCATGAGTATATCTATAAGTATGTAAAAAATCACACATACTTTAACTATAGTCAGAAGCAAACTTTCCTTAGGGAAACAATAGATGAAAATGTTGACTTACGTCAAATTATGGAGAGAGGGTCTTAAATGACAGTTCACCACTTCTAGATATTATTGCAATATGATACTTACTTTCAATGTTCTTTCAAAGTAAAATATTCCTTTATATTAATGAGAGCAATGTTAAAAGAATTTAAACATAAATGACATCAGGTAAGTTAAGGCTAGCATGCCCTTTCTTATTAGAGGTAGCATATTTCTTACCCTTAAAAAATTATTTAAATGGAATCATTTCATAGTTTATCCTAACCAAAGCTCATGTTTATTTTTCATGCATATAACAACAATATTTTAAGAGAATAAGGTTTATTAAAAGGTTACATAACCATGTAGAATAACTACAATTTTACTCAGGACGATAATTGAAATGAAAATAAGAAAACAGCCTATTATAAGCTATTTTTTATTGGTGCACAGTAATTATATATAGTGGATTTCATTGTGGTATATTTGTACAAGCAAACAAGCATATAACTTAATTTGAGCAATTTCCCTCTCTACTACCTCCCTTCTTTCCTTTTCCTGACCCCCCCCCCTTCCCTGATTGTCTTCCTTTCATTTTGATGAGATTCGGTTTTTTTTATTTTTCTCTCTAGTTTCCACATATGAGAGAAAACAGGATAATTGTGTTTTTAAGCCTAGCTTATTATACTTAACATAATGCTCTTCAGTTCCTTTCCTTTTCCTGCAAATGCTATATTTTCATTCTCATGCATGACTAAATTATATAGCTAGATAGATGATAGATAGATATAGGCACAGATATCTCACATTTTCTTTATCTCATTCATCTGTTAATATAAACCAAGCCTGGTTCCATAATGTGGCTACTATGAACTGTGCATCTATATGCATGGTAAAACCTGTGTCTCTGACATTATTGGCCTTAATTCTTTTGGATAGATACCAAGGAGAGATATATAGATAACATGGTAGTTTCATTTTAAGTTTTTCTAGAAATCTCCATGCTGATTTCCATAGTGGTGATACTAATTTACATTCCCACCAAGTACATAAAGAGGTTCCTTTTCCCTGTATCTTCAACAGCATTTACTGTTATTAGTATTCTTGCTTGCCATTCTGACTGTATTGAGACAGAATCTCTCTGTAGTTTTGTTTTGCATTTCCCTGAGAGCTAGAGATTTTGAACATTTTTCATATAAGTACTGCCATTTTCACTCCTTTTATTGAGCAATGTATCTTTAATTGATTTGCTCATTTATTTAATGGGCTTTTTGCTTTCGTGTTCTTATTTGAATTCTTTGTATTTTCTAGATAGCAATCCTCTGTTTGGAGAATAGATGGCAAAGGTTTTCCTCCCATTCTGTAGGCTTATACTTGAAATTATTTCCTGAATTCTATGTGTATAATCAAGGAGGTCGATGCCTATGTACATGTTGGAGTGTTTCCCCTATGTTCTACCAGTTGAGAAGTTCCTGGTCTCATTCCCAGGTACATTTTGTGTTGTCTTTTATGGCATATCAATACTCTTCATTAAACTTCTACTTTCACAGCAATTTCAGTCAAGCACTGAAGATTATCAATCCATGCATTTCCATGCTATTAATCTTTCTGTCAAAATGTTCTATTATGTAAATACCCTAAAGCATAAAAATCTCTGCAGGAATTAATTACAAATTATACATAATTAAATACATTTTCTATATTACTTATTGTAAACAACCACACAAAACAGTTTCACAGAAAAACCTGTTTCTGCAGGAAAAGCTAAATGAACTCCTTCTGCTTTCCAGACTGAGCTATGACCTCAAATATTTATTATTAATTAAAATATTTTATTCACTCAACTCACATGATTCTAACTAACCTGTTTTTTTTTTTTTAAGAGAGAGGGACAGTGTGAGAGAGATAGAATAATTTTATTTAGTTTGCCTTGAGGCTCTCGTTACTCGGACACTTCATCGCACATGTGGTGCTGGGGTTTAAACCTGAGTCCTTGTGCCTGCCAAGCAAGTGCAGCAACTGCTGATCCACTGTTCTAGCAACACCCACCCCCTGTTTGTTTTTTTAAGAGATATATACAGTGAGAGAGAGAGAGAGAGAAAGAGAGAATCAATTTTATTTAGTTTTTCATGTGGCTCTCGTCGTTCCAACACTTCATGTGTACATGGTGCTGGGGTTTGAACTCACATCCTCGTGCATGCCACGCAGGCACTGTAACCGCTGAGCCACCGCTCCAGCTCCTAATCTGTTCTTTGGAGAAGAGTTATTGTGCTACTTTAATTAAAGCAATACTAATACTATTTCTGATAAATAAATAACTGATTGGCTTAGTAGAAAGCTTAGGAATTGGAGACATCTGAGTTTTATGAGGCTTGAAATGTATGAATTTTGGAGATCCTCTTTAAAAGAGTACAAAATTAAAAATGGGTTATGAACATACAAATTGGTGAAACTCAAATTTCAACAGATTAATGGTAAATAAGAGTCGATTTTGAAATAAAACTGCTACAGTTTGGATACTAGGTCTCCCCCCAAGCTCGTGTGTAAAACAATGCAGGAAAGCTTAGAGGAGAAATGATTTGGTTATGAGATCATTAACACAACCACTGAGTTAATCTTCTGATAGGGAATAAAAGAGCGGTAGCTGAAGGCGGGTAGTGCATGGCTGGAGGAGGTGGGTCACTGGGGTATATGTTTTGTGTCTGAGGAGTAGAATCACTCTCTGCTTCCTGATCATTCAGGTGAGCTGCTTCCCTTGCCACACTCTTTAGCCCTGATGTTCTGCCTCACCTTGAGCCCCAAGGAACACAAACACTTAGCTATGGACAGAGACCCCTGGAACTGTGATCCCCCCAAAAATTTTTTCGTCCTCTAAAATTGTTCTTGTCAGGTGTTTTAGTCATGGAAATGAAAACACTAACTAAAACAAAAGCCCACATTTAGTTACATAATATAATTGACTGATTAACTGATGGAGTGCCTACTATCTTCCAGCCAATATTAATCCAGATGCTAAAATTGAAATGCTAAATGAGCCATGCAAACTTTTTACCTTTATAAGACATATGTTCTAAAGGCTGTAAATATATTAACATATAAATAGAAGATAAATGGTATGAAGAAATTAAAGCAACACACAGAAGAGGTAGAAAATGAAGGGAAGTAGCTATTTGTGCCCAGGTGGAGAGGGAATAATGTCATAATGTAATATTTTTCATTTTTTCTTCCAGGTGTATAAGGTATAATTATCAAATAAAAATTGTATATATATATGTGATGTTTTGTCATAAGTATACATCGTAACACAATTATCATAACCAACCTAATTAACAGATCTAACATATCTATCACTTCACAGTCACCATTTTTTTAATTTTCTTTATTTCTTTCTTTTTTTATTTTTTTTAAGAGAGAGGGACAGTGAGAGAGATAGAGAAAGACAGAAACAACTTTATTTAGTTTTTCACATGGCCTCAGTTGCTCCAACACTTAGTTTGAACCCGGGTCCTTGTGCTTGCCAGGCAAGCGCCAAAACCTCTGAGCCACTTCTCCAGCCCCAATTTTTATTTCATTTTTGAAGGAGAGAGAGAAAGAGTAGACTTCATTTCTCTGACAGTTATGTATGGGGAGCTGGAATTTGAACCCAAGTCCTCATGCATACCATGCAAGTGCTCCAACCACAAACCATAGCTCCAGCTGTGTTTTTTTTTTTTCAGTTTTTTTTTTTTTCATTTTTGGTATGGTGAGAACATTTAATGGGTACTCTGTAAGCAATTTCAAGTATTAAAAGTAGTCACCACTCTTTATTAGGTTTCTAGAACTTATTCATCCTTAATAACTAAAGTTTTCTTTCTTTTCCTCTTTGATCCTTGTTTCCTGAAACTACTGCATTCAATTCTTTAATGATAAGGAAGCAGCCAGGAGAATAGGAATTTGTTAATATTTTCCAGCTTCATTTATACTAGGGAGAATAGTTGATCAATAAATATTTGCTGAAGTGTTAAATGCTTGAATCTGGGAAAAAGAATTTTGAGCAATAAGAAAATGTAGAAATCCGGAGTTGGTTGTAACTTTGCAATTCAGCAAATGAATAGAAGGCTTGAGACCAGAGAAAGGTGAGTGATGAAGAGGATGGTAAGAGAAAATGATAGATAGAGGAGTGCATACCAGATCACCTAAGTCAATAGTACTCAGGCAAGTTGCACAAAGAATCAAAGCACTGATATTGGGCCCCACTAGAGGCCAGTTAAGTTATATCAGAAACAGGGCAGAGATCTCCAAGTAGAAGCATGTGTTTTCAAGTCCTAAGGAAAATTGTACTGTGCGTGCACTGTCAAGAAAGAATGACCACAGTAAGAATTTAGGTTTTAGCCAGGTACCAAGGGACATCATCCTGATTTCTAATTGTAAAATATCATGAATTCCATTAATGAGACCACTTCAAATATTATCCTGACTGTCCCTAATTAGAAAGTTTCACTCCCTGTATCTAATATAAAGAGTTATGCACATATTTTGACATAATTTCCAATTCAATTTTTGTTCCTTTTTTCATGAAAAGTGAGAACTTCAAATGATGACATATAATAACCGGTAGTCTTCTTATATAAATCTGTTAACTTTTAAACACTCTAAATATTTATTTACTTAATTTTTCTAATGTAGGTGACATTCCTAGAAATGAATTCATATCTTATAGAAGTGTAAAACATTTTCTTTTTTATCCTGATATTAAGGTTAGAACAATGAAGAAGCATCTTTGTGGTAGCATCTTGAACGAGGAACAAAGTTTTTTTTTCCTTTTGGTTCCAGGGATTGAACTCAGGTGTGCTTGGCCACTGAGCAATCTCTCCAGCCCATTTTATTTATTTTGAGACAGGTTTTCATTAAGTTGCTTAGGGCCTCCCTGTTTTGCTGAGTGTGGCTTTGAATTTCCTCTCCTGCTCCCAAGCCTCTGGGATTACAGGTTGCACCAACACACCTGGTGTAATGAAGGATTCTTAATGTCACCTCCATATCCTTACTGAATCACTTCATTATTTGGGCCAAACCATGTCTTTCTTTTGGAATATTTGAAAAAAGGTTTTCAATGGTTAGTAAGGGTTCTATTTGTTCCTTATAGCTGGCTTAACAATTTACCACAAACTTGGTAGCTAAAAACTATAGAACACTATTGTCTCATTTCTGGAGGTTACAGGTCCAAAATCAGGTGTCACCAGAGCCATGCTCCCTCCAAAGGCTCTGGGAACAATACTTCCCTACTAGGCATTCAATTTAGGTTCCAGCATAGTTCACCAGGATCTCACCGCCATATTTAGCTAATTATATCTGCAAAGGCCATCCCAACAAAGTCGCATTCTCCTCAGAGGACATGAACTTTTGGAAAAAAAATAATAAAACCATGACAGTAGTTATAAAATATTTGGGTAATCTCTATAAAACACACACAAAAAAGTATGCACAACAGTGCATGAAATTTTTTTTCTCAATAATGATCATTTATCTAAAACTTGTGCCAAGAACTTCACATGAATATTTGGTTTCTTCAAAGCATCTTTATGCAGACAGTTTTATTATTCTATTTTTACAAGAAAAAAGCAAGTCAGGCAACTAGTAAGAGTCAGATCCAATATTTGAACACAATTCTATAAAATTCATGTTTGCATTCTTAACTGTCATCCCACTCTACCTCTCTCTGAAAAGATTTTCTAAAGAAAATAGAAAAGGACTCTACACACCAGAACAATCACTGAAATCATAAAATAGTAAAAAGTATTTGATTATAAATCTAACAAGATGATGTTCTATTTTTTACAAACATTCCTTGATTTATCCCAATGTTAAAAATTCAAATATATCATAGCCATGAAAAAAGTATTTTTCTTATAAGTTTTGACTTCAATTTAAAAAAAAATTCTATATACTTAAACAAATTTATAATAGTATACATTTATACTACAAAGTTTTATTCTAGAACAAAAAATATTTTTGATATTTTCAACTGTTGGAAAACCTGTCTGAAAACTTTATTCTTCTTAGTACTCTGATCATGTTTGTACACTATTTATGCTATTTATAGACTTTTAGTTAGAGTCCAAAAGGATTCCAGTGGTAAAATATTTGGGGGACAAACACTGAATTCCTGCTTTGCAGATCATTCCATCAGGAGCAGAATGGGCAACTGATCACTGTGTGGCTTCCTTCATTCATACTTCTGATGTGCCAAGCACATCTAGACACAGGGGATATAATTAGTAGCGTAAGCAAACTTACATTTTTGTTCTCAGGCAGGAAAGGAAGACAAGAAAGGAAAAATGTAAATAAATAGCAAAACATGTCAGGTGGTGAAATATGTAGTGTACACAAGAAAGCAGAAAAGTCAGGGAGCAAAGGGATAAGAAACAATTTGTATTTTCTAATAGAGTAGCCAAGGAGGCTACACCAACACGGTGATCTTTAAGAAAACATCTAAAAGAGGCGAGAAGAAAAAAATAACACTTGAAAAAAAAAACTGGAGAAAGAACCTGACACACAGAAGAGTCAGAAAGACAAAGGCCTTAAGGCAGAAAGACACACAGCATATTACAAGAATAGCAAGAGAAACAGTGTGATTGGAGTGGAGGGAATGGGGGGGGGGGTGAAAAACAGGATCTGGAGGCACTGTGACTGCAGGGCACCTGGTGCAGGATTTGGGAGACCACTGCAAGGACTTTAGCTTTTACTCTGAGCAATAGGGAGCAAGCAAAGTGTTTTGAGAAGTGGCATGAGCAGACTTAGGTTTGAATGATGAATATATTTTGAAGGAAGAATAAACAGGATCTGCTAATATGGAATATGAGAGAAAAGTTAAGAATGATAAATATTTTTGGCTTAAGCAGTCAGAGTGATATATCAGTTTTTAAAAAATGAGACAGAGATGACTACAAGTAGAGCAGCTTTTGGTAAGAGATCAAGAGTTTGATTTTAGACAGGTAAGTTGGAGATGTTTCTTAGAATCCCAGAACACATGTCAGTTAAGCCTTGGTCATAGTATCTAAAAATGTGGAGAGAGCTGTGAGATGGATATAAAAATTTGAAAATTATAAAGTTATACTATGGTGTATAAAGGGATGAGATTGGACTAGATAATATCACTAACAGAGTACATCTGAATAGATAAATGAGATGAATTCAAGCTGATTCCTGAGCTACCTTAACACCAGGAGTTGAGGTAAAGAGAGGCAACTCACAAGGGAGATTGGGAAAGAACTTAGACCAAAAAAAAAAAAAGAGAGAGAGAGAGAGTGTGTGTGTGATAGCCTCTAAGATAACAATATTGCCAGGAAGTGACAATTATGAGGTGTTTCAGAAGTTATGTTTTGGCTAGTAAAATAAAGGTTGAGAATTAGAGATTGGTTTTAGCAATATAGAGACCCAAACCATTTCTGGTGAAGTGACAGTGAAAGACCCTATGTAGATTGAAGACGGGAAATGAATTTGGAAAATGTCATTAAGATAATTATCTCTTAATTTCACCACAGAAATGTTTGAAGATGAAGCAATGCAGCAATTGGTGCTCTGAATTCAGTGTTTGGCACACAGTAGGAATAAAACTAGAAGTTCTATTGCTGGAGAATGTTGATAATACACATAAACCTAATTCAAGAAGAGTGTCAGTTTTCTCAAGAAAACTGAGATACTACTGAGATACCACTAGATATTTATCTACTGAGTCCCAGCTTACATCACATATAAAATATAATAAGCTCAAATAGACTCACAGAGTACTTTAAGAAAAACCACAAGAGGACCACACCATATGACAAAGAATAATGACACTATGTCACTAACAAATATTTTCCACTTTTTTACTTTCCTTTTAATATACAAAGGGATATATTTAAGGAAATTAAGATGTATTAAATAGAATAATGTATAGTCAGTAAAACTGAATTTTAAGGAATATTTAAATATTCAGGAAAATACCCAAAACACAAATTCAGACAAATACAACACCACATAAAAATGAAGTAAGGTGGGGGGCTGAAGAGAAGGCTCAGTGGGAGATCGCTTGCACAAGAATCTGAGTTTGAACTCCAGCACCACATACACAACTGTCAGAAAAGCAAAAACCAACTGAAAAAATAAAGATCGACTCTCTCTCTCTCTCTCTTTCTCTCTCTCTCTGTCATTCTTTCTTTTTTTAACAGAAAAAGAGAATGAATAAAGGATGATCTCTATTACAAATATAATCAAAAGGAGTCAAACTCATGTATTGGACCTACCAAGGGGGCAGAGCAACATTTTATATATACGTATACACACACACATACACATATACATACACACACGTACATTATACGTATATATTCATTAAATATATATATATATATATATATGGACATTTATATTTGTTAGGGGAATAAATTAGAAGAATCAAGAGTCTACGGTGTGGGCAATGTCGGGGTAATTATGGTTTACAATCAAATACACAGCATATTGTTACTTTATATACATTTATGATTATACAACAACTCAACTCCTTAATAAAAAATATATAAAAAATGAACCAAACTTTAATTATATTAAAATAGGTATGGTCATCTATAGGTGTTTTTAAATCATTTCCCATATTTTTCTATAATGGGAAAAAATTTAAATAAGGGTCATGTGTTATTGTAACACAGAAGGAAAGTAAGCATTCCAAACACAGAATCGGGTATTATAGTTAAGTAATTTGTAATAAAAACAATATTTTCAAAGAGTATCAAGTTAAATAAAAAGGATCTTTATTTCAGAACTATTAAACTCAGGTAAATAAAGAATACTTTGATTTAATAACATTTTCTAGAGTCCTTTATAACTCTTAATGCATTTTTCTAGTTTATTTAAGACCCACAAGATGGAAACGGAAGGGAGATGGATCTGTAACAGGCTTCTCATTAAGGTTGTAGACATGATAAAGTCCAGATCTAACCACAGCTCCATCATCTTTTCCTCTGTACTATCTTATCTGCAATACCCTTACTCATTGCACCAACAGAATCAATATGACAAAGCTACAAACCTAATAAAACCTGTGTGCACATACTTCCATAAAGTGTGAAACAAAAAAGATGAAGGATACTGGTCATCCGATGGGAGATATAATTTTAGACAAACATTTGGGCATATTTCCAAAATCAACACTATTTAAAAATATGCTGAACTTTGGTGACAACATACTATGTTCTACTTTGTTTTCATGGAAAGAAATTCTAATAATTGGATAAAGAAGAAGGATAAGCCTGCTCCTGGACAATGCCACGTTGCTACAGTGGAAACACTAAGAGCCAACCAAGATGCTCATTCTACATCCTAGAGAGGCAACAACCTGTCAAGAGTTTCAACTAAAACTAAAAAGATAAATGATCAAAATAATTAAGGCCTGGAAAGTGATTTAAAAGATAAACCAACGGAAGCAAAGAAACAGCCAATATAAGACCCTGACATACAGAAAGATTTTCTGTTAATTTTAACAACACAGATTGGTAAGGAGAGGAAAAATGGTTTAATAGGTGTCACAAATGCTAATTACCAAAGTTTAAAATGCATATTTATTAGTACATAAAAATATCAACACATTCAATGTGGAAAAATATAAAAACTGAAAAACTCGAAGAATTTATAGTTAAAAACAATTGTATTTGAAATTAAGTTATAAATATTATAGGTATTCTCATATATTGATGATAACTGAAAATCAATAAGATTACCAGAAAATCATTGGAAATATCTATATAAAACTATTTAGACCTTTAAAAATTAAGCTGGTAACCAAGACTATAGCCTAAGAATATAGCATCTACATGTTCAAAAACTTCATGAAATTATTCATAAAAACTGTAAAGCAATCTGAAAAATTAGTGACAAAAAGTTATGAAAATTATAATATAGAAAGACATGTAATAAAATACTCTGTGACCATTAAAAACAGGCCTTGAAAGAATATGTCACAAAGGATAAAATGATCCTGGTACATTAATTAAAAAATTAAAATTGAAATTTTATTTTAGTTTGAGGACACTTTCTGGAAAGAACTCAGAGTTATTTTTTCTTTTACTTGTTTTCTACAATGAAGAGTCATTTTATGATTAGCAATAAAGTACTATTTTATAAAGAATTTCAATAAATTAGATTCCTCATTTTTTCAAATTAAATATCTAAAGAAGAGCTGAGGTTATATATCAAAGTTAGAGTTCTTGCCTAGCATGCACAAGGCTCCAGCTTTGACATCTCTAGTGTACGCGCGCGCGCGCACACACACACACACACACACACACTCTCACACACAAGGATTTAGTAAAATTTGGATATTTTTCAAGTTATTTAGCAATTCTACCTCAATTATGCTTGATATGCAATGAATAATGAATTCTTTCAATATTTATAATCAAATCATTAATAATAAATAGAATGACTTATAGGGTGAGTACTTGAGAAATATAAAACGGTTACTGTTTTGAAAATTCTTGTCTTTCTTATATTCAAACAACTGAAACAATTGAGATTTTATTTTTGGAAAAATATCCTGCCTATCTTCAAACTGCGCACAAAACTAATTCAAATTTTAAAAATGTTTTTTAGGAAAAAAACATACAGGAGAAAACTTTTATAGCCTTGGCATACTTAAAAATTTCTTAAACATAAAAAGAAGCCTAAAAGAAAAAATATTATATATTATATTTCATCAAAATTAATACTTTTCTCTTTCAAAGACAAAATTCTTTTTTTAAAAAAGGCAAGCAACAACAACCCTATTTAAAAATAGGCAAGAAAAATTGAAAAACACAGAATGATGCTCACTGTTCAATAGTTATCAAGAAATGCAAATTAAAATCACAATGAGCTCCCACCACAACCTTACCACATTGGCCAAAATTTAGCACATTGGATATGAAGTGTTGGCAAGTATGTAGAGTAACTAGATCTCTCCTACGTTGTGGATAGGAATAGAAAATAATCTAACAACTTGGGAAAACAGACTGGCAATATTTCACAAAATTAAACACACACTTAGCATATGACTCAGCACTTCTACTCCTTGGTATTTTACCAAGAGTTGTGAAAACATATGTCCTCACATAGACTTGTGTATGAATATAGGTTTATTCGTATAGCAAAAGGATAGAAACATCCTAAGTGTCCTCCAACAAGTGAACGGATAAACAAATTTTAATCCATTGCTATGCTATGCTCTGACTGTGTCTTTCAAAGGCTTGTGTTGGAATCGATTCCTGGTGTGCATTGCTAGGGTGTGGAGACTTTTAAGAGGTGCAGGCATGTAGGTCATGAGAGTATGGATGGAGTCATGCTACCTATCAAAAGGGCTTATGTGACTGGGTTCTCCTATCTTCTACCACTTGAAGTTACAATAGCTCTCTGCCCTGGCGGACAAAGCAACAAAGTGCCATTCTGGAACCAGAGACCTGAATGTCTTAACTTAGACTTCCCAGCCTCCAGTATGTGTGAAATAAATTTCTGTACTTTATAAATTAACTAGTCTCATAGTACTATTATAGCACCACAAAGCAGACTGACTTAATACGGCCAAATATGTCTCAGCAATAGAACATGATGAACACAACACCATGATTAATTTCAAAACCCTTATGCTGACCAAAATTAGCCTGGCACATAAGCTTTGATAGTATACAATTCTATTTGTCAGCTTTTCTAGAATAGGCAAAAAAATAGCCACAAAAGTTTTCTGTTTTCTAAAGTAGTTATGCACGCATCATGTGTCCCTTAAACCATGTGATTAGACTCTGCACATTATATAGTACATAGTCCAGTACTTTTACTGAATGAGTAGATAAAAAATTGGCACTAATTATTCCTATTAACCTTTAAAAATAAAAGCACAAACACATCTCACCATTGTTTTTAATTTTTAACTATGTTTCTAAGACTTTAGAGGCTTGAACCAAAGGTCACTGCTGAGGAAAATTCCAACCTAAATTAATCAGGATTCTGCAGTGACTTAATACGAGCAAAACTGCTAAAATGTGAAATAAGTCATGGTGAGCCTAGAAGAGATCTATATTGAATGAGACATTTTTTAGCCTAACTTGGTGGATATCTCCTTCAATGTCCTCCAGAAATATCCATTTGCATGAATATTTTACAAACAGCATATAATGTGAATACTTTGCTTAGAAGGAGCACAGGTACACTTGAGTCAGGGACACAGCATAGTCTTGTGATTCAAAATCTTGGTTAAAATTTTTCACCAACCAGGCTGTGAATCCTTTCTTCCTCTTAAACACTTTAGTGGCATAGTAGAAATAAATTTCCTCTGTCTCAGTTTCTCATTTACAAATGGATATAATAATAGTACCTACTTTCAATGGTGCTTTGAAAATTAATTGAAATAATGCATACAAAGTGTGCAGCACAGTACACACTAATAGTTTTTAATTATTATAATTTATTTTGATTCCTGACATTGTTGTGGTGTGTGGACTGTCAAAAGGTACAGAATGAATTGTGGACATGTGTATGAAAGACCAAAAGAAATAGCAGAGGTCAAATTTCACCAATTCTATTAATTTTTAAACACTATAGAGCTGATTGAAAATTTCTGGGAAATATGTGTGCTTCATCCCAGTAGACTATGTCTATATGCCCCACTTTCTTTAAGACTATAAATATCATCACCTACCACCTGAAAGCAGTAGTCATCATAATTTATATGGGCCAATTCCAATACTGACAGTCCGTTTTAATCAATCACACTCTTCTACCTATCCACAAAGAGTAAAACCATGTATTTTTTAAAACAGGAAAATTTGATGTCAGTTTAATACTTTAACTCTCTGGTCACTGGTGTTTCCTCACACAAGAATTTTCCCTTGCAAGCACCAAAGATTAGTCAAACGAAATCAATGAACACTGGCTGTCTAATAAATGAGTGCATGACTATTAGGAAATCATTTAGAAAACAGCAAAAAGAGAATCCAAGACAAGGCTGCCTGTTTCTTGAAATTTGTAAGAATAAATCAGCTACTCTCCCTTGCAAGACAAAGAGAAACATGGAGGTATCAACTGAGATCATAGCTCAGGAATTCCACTAATTTTATGTCTCCAATGCAAAGTCAGCAATGGGGAGGTGTACGTGACACAAGAGGACAAGGATAACTTTGCAGAACCTGAAAAGTCCAGTTAAGATGATGACTGTTTTATTTATTTATTTATTTTAAAGAGAGAGGTAGAGTGAAAGAGAGAGGGGGGGAAAAAGAGAATCAACTTTATTTTTTTCATGTGGCCTTTGTTTCTCCAACACTTACTTGTGTACATGGTGCTGGGCCTTAAACCGAGGTCCATGCACATGCCAGGCAAGTGTGCCAACTGCTGAGCCACAGCTCCAGCACCATGATGACTGTTTTAATAAGATCTGCAAGTAGAATGATCTCTGATAAATACCTTCCTGGCCAAGGTTTAAACATCCTACCAGCAACTGGAGCCATGTCTCAGTAGTTGGAGTGCTTGCCTGACATGCACAAGGACCTGCATTCAAATGCCAGCACCATGTACACAACTAAATGTCAGAGAAACAAAGACCAGATAAAAAAAATAAAATTGGTTCTCTCATTCTTTCGCGCTCTCTATCTCTCTTTAAAAATAAATGAATAAATAAACATTCCACCAGACAGGGAGATACAGAGGGCCTAAATGTATGTGACAGTAAAGAAAAGCTCTCAATTAGATTTTCAGAATATGTGCCTCACAGCAGCATCTGAATGAAAGCATGAAACTTAAACTCCAATGTAAACTGGCATTTTTGGTAACAGAGTCCTTTGTTGAACCTACGAATATAATAATTGAAAACTGTTCTGTTGGACGTTAAAATTCTGGCAGGACCCCTTCACCTCATACAATTGCAATTTTCTTACAAACTGAGGTAGAACAAGACTGACTTTTCAATTATTTAATGAGATTTAACTAAATTAACATTTGCAAATACTTTATAGAACTAGATAATTATTGTGTTGTTATCATTGGCTAATGTACATATTGTTTTATTCTGTACAAACAGAAATTTTTTCTTTGACATTTTTCCCTTTTTTCAAGTAAATTTTATTTCCTATGTAGTAGAATTAAGATTCAGGATAACATAAAGAAGGGCAGATTTCCTTCCCTTCTGGAGTAGCATAGCATTACAACTGGCTCTCCAAGCCCAGAGGTTTTGCAGATGCTAATGGTAAGATGTAGATGGCAGATGCAGAACCTATGAATGGAAAGCATTCAGGAAAAAAAATGTTCTGTACTAACGTGTACAGATATTTTTTCTTGCCATTATTTCCTAAACAATACAGTAAAATAATTATTTACATATAATTTACATTGTATTGTTATTATAAGTAATCTAGAGATGAGTTAAAGTATGTAGGAGAATTGTATAGATTATATACAAATACTTATACAAATATTATGCTGTTTCATATGAGGGATTTGCGTATCTGATGATTTTCTTATCCATGGGTGGGGGTGGAGGGATCCTGGAACTAGTTGTGTAAAGTTTCTAAGGTATGATTGTATCCCTTTCTGTGAAGGCCCTCTGAGGTTTCTAGGTAGATCTCTTCCTACTAAGTCACTTCCATAACACCATTTCTTATATCAAACTATACAATATCTATAGATTAACCAAAAGTAGAGGCTAAAACAATTTGCATTCATAGATTTCTTAGAAATTATAAGTTAGAAACATATCATTCATTTTTGGACTCACAAGATATTTAAACTCATGATTCATATTCATTTCATGTTACAGAGGATAACTGAGGCCCAGAGACACCAATTCACTTGTCTGAGAACATAAACCATTAGTGGGAGAGTCAGGATTAAGATACACTATGGCAGGGCTGGAGCGGTGGCTTGGCGGTTATGGCGATTGCCTGGCATACACAAGTACGTGAGTTCAAACTCCAGCACCACACACAAAACAAAGTGTCGGAGGAAGGAAAGACACATGAAAAACTAAATAAAAATTGCTTCTCTCTTTCTCTCTCTTTCTGTCTCTCTTGCTATAAAAAAATAATAAAATAAAGATACATTATGGCATAGTGCTCATGCAAACCTGACACATGGCCTCGAATTCCTCGAGAGCTTTTACAGGTACACTGCAGCATCCATGGGCTTTATAAATTTTCTCAATTATCTACTTTAACTCTGCCAACTTGGTAGCAAGCACCACTTTTTCTTCAACAGAAACAAGAGTTAGAACTACCTCTTTGTTCATTTTAGTTCTAGGTGGATCCAGGGTGACATGAAAAGAGTTAATATGCTTCCCTAGTGATTGTTTGTGTTACCAAAAACTGGTCCCTTAGCAAAGAGGAAAGGCCTAGGTCTGCATAGGTCTGGATCTAATGTCAAAACACATCTACGCATTCTCATAAACTCCTGAGATCATCTCTTTTTCTAATATCACTAAATTATTGATCTGTAAAATGACAATGCTGACTCTATAAAACAGATTCAATTATATTCCACATACTCTGGGTTTTAAGATTCATTTATATTTCACTTATTCCACTTTAAAAAGAAGATAAAAATACAAACCAATTTAGAAAAATGTTCATAAAATTGTTTTTTCAGTTTGATAGAGCTGAATAATGTAGCCAGCTTCTGCCTAAACAATTGCATTTGTTTGCCTAACAGGTGTATCAAATTCAACATGTCCAAAATAAACTCAGTGTCAATTCTGACAAAAATTATCTTCTACATCAACTCTTCCTTCTAGAAATGAAGGATCAGATAATGCCTTCCAAGAAACCCAAGCCTTGTCCTTGGTACTTGTGTCTCCAATACCTGCAAGAATCTGCCGAGCATTCAGCCTGAATGTTGCGTGCTTTTTGATTTCTGCTGACTTCTCTCACACCTCATTACTCCTGCTCTGCTGTAAGCAGTATCACTCCCTGCACAGGGGACATGGACTGCTGGACAGCATCCTTTCCAGTGTCCTGAAGACAGTGACTCTCCTCCACGGCATTCTCCACATCGTGTCCACAGTGATCTTTCCATAACACAAATATGAATACGCTGGTCCCATTTATTCAACCCATTAGTGGCTTCTTAGTTTTTTAATCCATTCAGTGGCATTTATTTATTCATTTAGTTATTCATAAAAATAATACATCAAACCCACATTCAAAACAAATATAGAAGTCTAGTAATGGATCATATCAGGCCAAAATGTTCACTCTGATTCTCTCCCCTTATTTCCCCACTTACATGACAGGCCCAGATTCTAAATCCTATATTCATAATTAGCTTCACTTGCTTCTTATAAAGTCTCACATCTCTATATACTCTTGAAATGTATATTTAAAATTTTAGTTGTTTTTTGCTTTTCATGAAGTATATGTTATACATAATGTTTGTGGGACATAATTATTAATATTAACTTGCTATTATATTGTCACGATTCATTCATGTTGATGAAAGATCATTCCTTTTGATCACTACGTAATAATTCCTTGTATGGGCATACTAATGTCTATTCATCTGTTTTTCCATTGCTGGGCCTGTAGGTTGCTTACAAGTTTTACACTTTTGAGCAGCAGTGCTAGGAATATACTTGCATATATGGAAGAACTTTTGTTGGGTATGTGACAATTACTTCTGAGTCTTATATGAATGTATAAATTTCAGAGATAATACGAAATTGTTATCCTAAGTTATCACAAAAGTGTAGACATGCATCAACTCTAACTACTGGTGTTGTCAATTATTAAGCGCTCTTAACAGAATGGATATGAATGCATGTCATTACAGTCTTAATATGTTTTTCCCTGATTTTAATGTATATTATTTCTTCAGAAGTTTCATTGCCATACATGTTTGCTTTTCTAGTGTCCACCCAATTCTATACTCAGTTTGTTAGCTAAGTGCTTTTGTAATATCTTCAACAATGTATGAATATTCTTTAATTTTTAAGGTATAGTTGAATGAACCAACTGTGTCAATTTTAACAGAGTCGAGCTTATCAATATTTACTTCTATGGTCAATGTTTATTGTGTTTTGTTTAAGAATTTCAAAGGACCATTTCTGAACTTTGTTAAGGCTATATATGCTAAACCCTCAGCTAGTATAATACTAAATGGAGAAAAGCTTAAAGCATTTCCACTAAAGTCGGGAACAAGACAAGGATGTCCGCTCTCACCTCTTTTATTCAATATTGTTCTTGGGACCCTAGCTGGAGGAATTAGGCAAGAGAAAGAAATCAAAGGGATAAAAATAGGAAAAGAGGAAGTCAAACTCTCTCTTTTTGCTGATGACATGATCCTGTATCTGGAAGATCCAAAAAACTCCATCAATAAACTGCTTGAACTCATAAATAGATTCAGCAAAGTGGCAGGATACAAGATCAACATGCATAAATCAATAGCTTTCCTATATACCAATAATAACAGGACTGAAGAAGAAGTCAGGAATTCAGTTCCTTTCAAAATAGCTTCGAAAAAAATAAAATACTTGGGAATTAACCTAACAAGGGAAATCAAAGATCTCTTCAATGAAAACTATCGAACATTGAAGAACGAAA